>JARHVA010005860.1:0-150000 GCA_037957365.1 Torreya grandis
TTTAGAACACTTCTCAGTAAATATATCTAAAAATATTTCTATTAATGACCTCTATTCTATTAGACAATTTGATTATGAATTAATTGTGGATTTCATAGCTAGATAGAGAGGTATCATCAACCATATTTCTTTCTTCTTACTCTAACCTAATTTAATTGAATTATTCTCTTAGGGTTGTGCCAACATATTGTCCCTACTCTTCAAGTTCAAAATTTTGAAACTTTTGATGAAGCATTCACCATTTCATGTAAACTTTAAAATCCAGCCATTGATGAAGGGAAATTGAAACTATGAAATAAGAATTCTAGATTTAAATCCAATGACCCTCCCTCCACCAAAACCACTAACCAATCCAACCATCCAAATATCTATGACAAAAGCATTTTCAAACTCAGTTATCCTAAAAACTAATCCACTACTAATTGTCAACTAACCCCATGAAACCAATTCTCCCAACCCTTCTTATCGACAAAATTGAAACCAAACCTGAGATCCTCTAAAAAAACATACTCCCTTAGGGGAGTCTTACGATTTAGTTTTATGTAAAATTCTCAAATCTAACCCCATCCAACTTCAATGTATCAAACCACCTAAAAAGTTTGATAATTCTCATCCTGTGCCTAGTTGGTACAATGTGAATGACTATTGTGCCTTTCACCAAGTTATTTGACATGACATAAGTTGATGCAATACTTTATAAAGTTTTGTCCAAAGCTTAATTGACATTATATAAATTATATTTGATAATCCTCATGTACCTCCTAATTAGTCCCTTGACATCTTCTACAATCCTTTTCCCAATCATGTTCCTTCCACCCGTCACCTTGACAACAAACTAGATTCTTCTCACTCTCATGAGGCACATACAATCAATGTTATTATTAGTGAGCTCATTTTTTAGAAAACCACTATCACAACTACCTCTCCCACCATTTCACTCATAAAAGTGGTAAAACTACCCTCCATTCTTTAGACACCCAAATGAAGGAATCAACCACCCCTCTCTATTCACCTAATGAGACCTTAGATTTATCCACCTCTCTTATGATGGAAATGCCAAAGGATATAACACTTACTTTAGCCATTTATTCTTCCTCCACTACACCCATTAAAGTGGTAGAATTACCCTCCATTCCTTTGGACATCCAAATAAAGGGAAGCAACCATGTCCATTCCTTCAATTGAGGATACTATAGCTACCTCCCCCATCATAGAACCATATATTCCCTCATTGGAAACCATCCCACAAGATAAGGTTACCTCATCCACCTAACCACTAATTTTGGAACCTTCCATCAAAAACAAGGGTGGTAGAACCATTCCCTCTACTTCACCTAAGGGCTTAATCTTTGATACCTATTCTTTCTCTAGTAAAATATCCCCCTTTTCTCTACCTATTCTTCCTCTAGTAAATCATCCCCCTTTTCTCTACCTACACCTACCAAACCATCTAGCTATCCATCATTAATAACTAAACTATCTACCTATAATTTCCCACCTATATCCAACCCTTTATCATCTAAATATTCCAATTTCAAATCATTTACCTTGAATCCAACCATAACTAAGTAATCCCAATCACCAAACTAAAACCATGCCACCACCTATAACTTCTAAGGTGAAAACTACTTATAAGAAGGCTTCCATCCCTAAAACTATAAACCCATCACCTCCAACACCTTGAGTGAATCTTATTCAACCATCCTACAAGGTTGTTGCAAACTTCTTCCATTAGCTTACCGCCGATCAAACCATTCTACCCCTCTAATATCAAACCTCCTGGTTCAATGATAACTTGATCTGTGCATACCATAGGGCACTAAGACATGACATAAAGAACTATAAAATCACTCCAAGAACACATTCATAGCCTATATGATGAGGATGATTTGTTATTAGATAAACCTCTTTTACCTCCATACAAATCCAACCATCAACTCAACATATCCAACATTTACCTACTCCCCTGATCTTACCCAAGAGTGAGGAGGAGGAACTGAAGTAACCATAAAACTTGACAAATCACCCATCCACACTATTTATATGGTTACCTGATCTTAATCCCAATAGAAGGACAAGGGAAAAACCAAAGTCTCCATTCTTTGGACATACCCTTCAACCCCTCAACCTTCTAACCAAACCCAAACACCTACACTTTCACCTATCCACCAACAAAACCCAAATTATCAATTTTGGAAACCCCTCCCTCTAACCCTTCTAACTCCATCCAGCATATCATGTTGAAATAACTTCTCTAGACACTAATGAAGATGAGCCTTTATGAACTAATCAACACCTCACCCACCATTATCAGGCACTGATAGAGGCTCTATAATCTATATAGGTTCAACTAGATGACCCTTAACCTCTTACACCTTTTATTATATCCCTCTAACTTTTTACCTTTGTCACCTTTCAAGATTCTAAAATACCTTTTGTTCATTCTGAGGATCTTGATCCTCCACTCTTCATCACTATGTACATCAATCAACCCCGTGTCAAAAGGGTGATGATTGATGGAGGAGCCAACATCAACATTATTTCCTCCCATGATTATGACCAACTTCAACTTCTCAAGAACATCATGTCAGAAAGCACAATGGTCCTTCGCTCCTTTAATGATACCATGGCCACTACCTTGGGGATAGTTATCCTCCATATCCACTTGGGACCTCACAACATTCCCAAACTATTTATCTTATATAAGGAGAGTTATTATATAATGTATCCCTTAGATCTATGCCATGAGTTATGTCCCTTCTACTTTACATCAATGTGTCAAATTTGAGCACAAAATTTAAGTTTTTACCATCAAAATTGACCTAGTCTTTTTTCCTCTTGAAATATGACATATCGGCCTAATGATGTTCTTATTACTCCCTCATCCACCTCATAATCAACTAATAACAACACTACCTCACTGTCAACCAAAACCAACAACACTCCCACCCATAATAGTGATGAAGCTTCAACTAGCTCATCTATCCCTTCTTCCCATATCCCGATAGAGGACCTCTTGGAATCCACATCCCAATGTCTCTCACTTGGGGAGTATCATTTTTTAGCCTTGGATGCTTTCCCTACTTTGCAAGAGTATGAGAACCTCAAGCATGACCCTTCATATGATCCCAACATCAAAACCATCATCCCTTTCAGGCTCTCTAACAATCAAATAAATTTTATCTATGGGAGACTTGATCAACCACTTCTTGCTCCCACCACTATCTCATCCATTTGACTATTCACCTTTGACTTCTCTTACCTCAACAAACCAGCCTTTGCTAAAGCTTACCTTTATAGGTGTGCTTGGAAGGGGTTTGGCCTTGGACTTTATGCACAGGGACCTCATGAATTACCCATAATCAAAACTCCAAAACCCCATGTGTTATCCAGCCTTGGGTTCATACCACTAGAACAACCCACCTCACCAAAACCCATTGCTACCATCAACAAAGATCTTCCATCTTCACCAACCCCATTTCCCTCACAATCTGATGACTTTGATATCATCCCATCTAAATTTTTGTTGATCACTACCATTAGTTTGGGCCCCATGACCTATAAAAAAGGAATCCAAAATAAGACCCTTCATCTCATCCATCCTAAAATGATAGAGCGATATTATCTTACCATCCACACCATCTAACATCAATACAATGATTTCATTATCACTTACCTTGGTATGGGGGATCCAACTATCCATAGATCCCCTTCCTCTTCAGAACTAAACCTTGATAAATGAATCCACTATCAATGTCAACTTGGGTACTCTAGATAACCCCCATATCGTCAAGATCAATCAATCCTTAAATTATCTAGAACAATAAGATTAAACTTCTTTCCTTCATGACCATAACATAGTGTTTGCTTCATCCTATCAAGATATGCCCAGAATTGACGCTTTTATTTCCCTCTACAACATTGTCACCCATCCTAAGATTAATCCAGTGTGGAAAAAGCTTCATAGGATACATCACTCATATCATCACTCATATCTTAAACCATGTCATCTAAAACCACAATCCAAACTGTCCTATCCATGATCATGACCATGAACAAACACATCATCCACATTATAATCACCAAACACTATCAATATATTAAATTCAAAATCACAATCACATTTTAACTCCCTCATCTTATCATCACATAAAATAGGCCTTTCCATACTATCCATATCTATCCATTAACATGTCATCATGTGCCTAAACTACACATCCACAAATCACCTTATAGAGCATGGGGCATGAGGATCCTACCATTTCTACTTATCAAAAAATACACCATGCACATTCCTAAACATTCAAACTAATGAACCATAAATAAACCACATTCATAACCATATTCACACATCATATCAACAAATAACATAAACCATTACATCTACCATTTACCATAAACATTACCTATGAGTCACATCATATCTACTAAATAAAAACCATGTTGTATCTATAAAATGTGTCATCATTTTCTTTAACATGATCATATATACATCATCTGTGTATCATCATCAATCATATGTCCATAATAATATCATAAACAACTTCTTTATATGACAATAATCAAAAACCATCCATGATCATATATATATCATATCCATCCAATGAACAAAGCATAAACATCTATGAATAACATTACCCATAGTCTAGTCACATCATCTATAGCATATCTATAATCATGTCATAAAAAAATCATTACTCATTCATAATCATGTAAATCAAATTCCAAAAACATGCCCATCAATAAACATCATCACATGCCTAGGTAAACAAGCCCATATCTTATAATCATCAAGTATTCTACATCTCATCCATAATCCATATCATCATAACCACATCATAACAATAATATCATCCTCAACATAATCAACATCTATATCATCATGAACATAATCAACATCTATATAATCATGAACATCATACAACATAATCATCCTATACACCATCATCCAAGTCATACATGTCAATGAAGTATACATCATAATATAGGAAATACATAGAATAATGTATCAATATCTCTCATATACATACCACATCATTGGCATGCAAGCTGGTATCAAAATCAATAAAATATACATCATATAATCTTCTCTATCAGGTCTTTGAGGCACCACTACCATTAGACCTATTTTCACCTACACTTGTACATGCATTTGGTGGTGGCACCCCTAATATCCTTGCATACCCCACTATCAAGGCCCACTATCCTAGAGTATCTATAGATGGACCACCTACTAAACTAGACCTATAATCTCCATATCTCATATCTAATGGCAACTGTACTAACACTATCACCTCATAATATGTCAACTCCTCAATGGTTGCTAAGTACCATGTCCTTATAACTATGTTAGGTGGCCTTCCTGCTACTATTGTGACCACTCCTCCCCTCTATCTCAATCAATCTCTCTCCTATATCACTAACCCAAGGGAGATCCTTGCCTGATCTCACTCTCCAATAAAGGTGGCCACCTAACCCTATAAGGTGATGATCTGACCATGTAAAGTGGCCATCTATCCCTATAAATTAGTAATTTGGGCCTATGCCATTGCTTGCACCACTACCACCTATCCATCTTGTGTTGGTGCCCCAACAAGATCCACATTCATGGGTTTTTCCCCCATATCACCCCATCCAAAATCAGTCATTGCATATCTAACCTAGTACCATGATACATAACCATCTATAATACCTACATCTTCTATCATAACTCTCATCAACATCTCCTCATGGTCCAAAACAACATCCTGTGGCTATGGCTCTGGGAGCAAGAACTTGGAATCCTTCCCCTTGTATCATAGAAAATCTAGTGGCATCCCTTGTACAAGGCCAAACTTCCTTTGAACTCAATAAAATAGGATAAGCCCAGTCTTTCCATCCTACCTCCCATAAATCTAGTGCCAACTTTACAATGATAGTGTGTGGTAATTATACCTTGCCCACCTTAGCCAACTCACATACAACCTCCACACTATGTCACATGATACCAAACCCTCTAACACATCCATGAACCACTTTATGTCCTTGGAACCATCACTTACCCCTATAAATGCATAATCTCTTCTCCACCTCATGAAACCCACTTTGTAGTCTATCTATGCTAAGACATCCCATGGTATCCCAAATGGTCTCAAAACTCAAATATGCTTGTATGCCTAGTAATAGAGCATGAACCCAATGCTGATCCTATATCACTTACATGATTTGAACTTCCAAATATCCCTATAGATCTACACTAATGACATTAAGGACCACCCAAACATAGTCTTACCTAGAAACATCTCCACTAACACCCCTAGTAATAGGTATGAAAATTGATCACTACTCAAATCAAGTAGTGTGAAGTAGGACATGGCCATCATCATCATCATCATCATCATCATCATCATCATCATCATCATCATCAATAACAAACATTTATCCCTATATCCCTTTGGTATAGTGGCCCATATAAAATCCCACTTGTATGATACCTAGCCTAGACTTGATCCACTCCACACATCAGATCCATGTTTTAATCCCGCTACTCACTCTCTATGTGATAAATCAGCTCCCCCTGAATGGGAAGTCATGTGATCTACTAAATATCCTCTAAGAGGATATTCATCTCTCTAGTCAACAACACAAATGTGCTTGTGGCTGAATCCCATCTCTCGATGAGTTCCACAATCATTACCACATCCCATGGTAGGTGATGGTAATGCCTCATGGACCCTAACCCAACCTCCTCTATGTGTTTTAACTCATCATCCATTATCCCATCATGGACCTTGGTAAATATCTTAGGGACTTGGTCCCTCATCTAAATTTGATTATGTGCTTATATAATAGTCACATTAGCAATACATGCTTAGTTTTCCACATCCAACTAATTACCACCCTACACCTACCTTTTTTCAAACTATTACAACCCAACCCAATTACATCTACCCTACTTACATGTATCAAACCTCTCCCACTAAACTCTCCTCTATCTGACACCTACATTAACATATCACTTCTATTCGCTAAAACCCTACCCACTATCCTTATCTAAACCTTTCAACCTAAACCTTCCTTCACTATAAACATCTTTTCCCATGCATTACACACTTTCTAAAACTTTAACCAACCATTTAACCCATTTTCAAATATTTTCATGAAAATTTCAACCTACGTTTAAACATTTTAACATTTATACATTTTCCCAACTTTAAAACTTTCAAACAATAACAACCTTCTCATACTTTTGTTAAACACTTTAATGAAACCTTCCACATATAATACTTTCCATGAATTCAAACCTTTTAACAAATTCATCCACTTTATCCTTTTATAAAACATAAAACTTTAAACACTTTGACTTTTAAACAATTTAAAAACATTTACACACCACTTTAAAAATCCAATCTTTCACAAATTTAAAACACTTAAACACCACTTTTTACCTCACCTTACCTGAATCCTTTGACCACTGATGGTTCATGAAACTATCAACGGTCCCTTAGGCTTCTTTTACCCTTGGTGCTCGATCATCAACAAGTGATTTGAACCGCCAATAGTCACTATGTGTGACTACTGATAGCATAACGTGAACCCTAAACCTCTCCAAACCTCTACAACACACCTAAATTTCAAACATTCATCTATATAGACCTATCCTACAACACAATTTCAACTCAACACACCCTTTCCCTATAAATTTCCCCCATTAATTTGAACAAAATAAATAAAAACCTAACCCATGGCATCATTTTTCCTACACTAGTTCAAAACCATAACCCTATCCCTATCATCCATAGCTACTAAAATCCAAATTCAAACTTGACCACAAATTTACCTACCCTATCAAATTCAAGACATAACCTACCTCACTCTATAATAATTGATGTGGTCGAAAGCCTCATCCCACTACTTGGCCATTCCCTCATCCATCCTCCATTGAGTCAACTTTTGGTCAACCTTGAATACATGATCAACCACTCCTAACATTCAACCTTAGCAAGCTCTAATATACAAATGACAAAATGCAGACATCCACTAGAGCATGAATTGTCAAATTCAAAAGATAAGAATGATTTTTATTTTAATTTTTTATCTTATTTTTTTAGGGTTTTTTATGACCGTCAATAGTTAGGGAGACTATTAATGGTCAACCCTAGGAATAACCCTAACAGTCGACAGTTGGGGTCCCACCATTTTCAAAAATTTTAAGGCACCTTGCCTAGGTGCTGACCTTTTAAGAGATCACCTACTCTCTACCCAACTAAAATTTTCCATTTTATATCTTACCCTTCTCCTCTAACTAACCTTTTTAACCATGTACACCTTGATGTTAGCTATTTTTGACCCAAACATTCACATGTTTTGCAATGACCTTGCCTCGATCATTTTAATTGCATCGACCAAACTTGCCATGTTGAACTTTTATAATTTATACCACTATGTGCATGACTAGACCCTTTGTGTTATTTTGTGAGATCACTTCCTACCATAGATACATGTGCCCAACAATAACCCTTTCTAGATGACTAGATAGGAATGACCTGATTAGCTATGACCAACACTGTGGACTAATTACCCTATCACATGTCTCCTTAGAACCTAACCTTATTATTATCAATATTGGCAACTTTAGCCTCTAAGCCATTTTGATTGTTATACTTAGTTACATTTTATGCACATGGTTACATTTTAAATACCCAACCCTTTTATGTCACCTACCTCATGACTCACCATTTACCATTTATCAAACCTTGACCCAACTTTGATTTTACCTCATCGACTCCCAGTTTGAGTAGGAACACCTCCTCTCAAACTTAGGGCAATCAGACCTACACCAATAACCTATTTTTTTTGTTTTTCAAATTGTTAATTAAAATTTTCATAACAAAAATGGAAAAAATGTAGACACTCAAAAACTACATAGTTTTAGATGTTGTAATGCCTTGAACTCGTACTTGACCGTGAAGCTAGTTGACCACCTAGTTGACTTAGACAATTTATTAATCTATTAACTTGAATCGCCTAACCAAAATATTCTAACTTAAATTTTTAATTTACCCCTTTTTAAATTATTTTCCTCTAGAACATCAACCATCGATGGTTAGCCTAACCATCAACGGTTAGGCCCTCCAGGCCTACTTTAACAACATTACTAGTTGTACAAGACAAGTATGGTTACATTTACCTACCTCATGACTCACCATTTACCATTTATCAAACCTTGACCCAACTTTGATTTTACCTCATCGACTCCCAGTTTGAGCAGGAACACCTCCTCTCAAACTTAGGGCAATCAGACCTATACCAATAACCTACTTTTTTTGTTTTTCAAATTGTTAATTAAAATTTTCATAACAAAAATGGACAAAATGTAGACACTCAAAAACTACATAGTTTTAGATGTTGTAATGCCTTGAACTCGTACTTGACCCTGAAGCTAGTTGACCACCTAGTTGACTTAGCCAATTTATTAATCTATTAACTTAAATCGCCTAACCAAAATATTCTAACTTAAATTTTTAATTTACCCCTTTTTAAATTATTTTCCTCTAGAACATCAACCATCGATGGTTAGCCTAACCATCAACGGTTAGGCCCTCCAGGCCTACTTTAACAACATTACTAGTTGTACAAGACAAGTATGGTTACATTTAACAACTTTACTTATGCGATTCTAATAAGATTTAAAGCATCATGAATGGAAACTTTATCCTCCATCATAATTAGTAACTTCCTCCTGCACATTTAGTAACTCCATCCTATAAATGGAGAGAAGTAGGAAGAGAAATGGAATAAAAAAATCCAACAATCCATGTCAAAGCTATCTTGTATATAGGTATGTAGTGACCTTTCAATAAATAAGTAGCATAAATGAAGACCCCATACCTCTATTGAGATCACTTCTAAAGGCCAAAGTATTATCACTTTAGCCAAGTTGCTTTAGCCTTCCACCAATAAGTTACAAGTATCTTGTGCTTGTTTTTTTTGATCTATTTAATTTCTAACTTCCCTACCTAATCCTTACTTATCTTTATCTTATTTTACATCCTTCATATCCATAATATCCCTATACTAGACCAATTACCAAATTTTCCATTACTTTTCTAAACATTTATAGAATTTCACAAGAAACCATCAACAGTTAGCCTAACCACTGATGATCACCTTAATTATTCATGGTTACCAAACCGCTAATGGTTAGCCAAACCACTGATGGTTCAACCAACCATCGATGATCACTATGGTATAAAATAACAATAAATTACCTTCACCCCATTAACCCTAACCAAACCATATTTTTTGTATTCATGTGTATTCATAGAGACTTTTCTAATTTTTTGACCGTAACCCCAACTATCTAAGCATGAGTATTAACCCACTTTTGCTATATTTAGTCATTTTGTTTAACAATGAATTTAATTTCATCTCATCTCACATGCATTTACTTTCTAGTTATTGAATTCAAGTACTATTTATTTTCATTTATATCAACTTAATTGTTATAAATAGTGGATTGACAACCTCTTAACAAGCATATGTTTTTTGGATCTAGCTCACACTAGGTAGTCTACTCAACCATACATCTAACAACCCCTTTTCTTGTCTCTTTCTTATTTATAGGTTATTCCTTCTTGGCTAAAGCGGACTTTCCATCATCATCTAGATCATCCATGCACTTTTACCAGGTATTCTTATACACACCCTATTATTAATTTCATTACTTTCTTCTAAATTAAGAAATGAGTAGAAAAATAATCTGAAACACTTAATTCCCAAGGAGGTCAATGTGAAGACTAATGAATGAAGGGAGTTATAAGGATTGCTTGTAAATAAATATGGATTTGACTATGGTAATTTATGACTTCTTCTTCTTAACTCCATGCCATTCTCCCTCGCTTCCCCTCTTCATTTTGATATATATATATATATATATATATATATATATATATATATATATATATATATATATATATATATATATATATATATATATATATATATATATATATATATATAATCAGGCCTTAAGGCCTTGATTTGTGTCCCTCATCTAGGTATGAGGAAACTCTACCTAGTTTTTTAATCAATGAACCTATTATACTAATGAATAAACTATTGAAACTCTTTCATGATGATATTTAGTGTGTTATAATTGTTTTTATTTCAACATGTGATGGATTCCCCTCCCTTGCATGTCTTTTTTCACCTAGATTCTAATAGGATGTCTTATGTAGGTTATGTAGTTTGTAGAAGTGTTGGTGATAGAGTTTTAAGTGTGATCTAACTAGTAAGAGCCTTATATAAAACCTTCTTATCATGACCTTTGTAATCTATCTACCTAATACAACCTCCACATGAAACACTTTTGTATAGGAACTTTGAAATATGGTTGTTCAGTTGCTTGTTTAGTCCACTAGTGTTGTTAAGACTCTAAATTGAGTGGATGAATGATAATATTGGTGCATCACCACACCTTATATTAGATTTTTTTTCTTCACTTTCTATCCCTTTTCACCATAAACAAATAGGTTTTAGTGATTCTAAGCCATAAGTAATGTACCATGGGAGAGAGCTCCATAGCCTAGAGGTTTGATCTGATTATAAGGTCACCCACAACCTTTAATCCATTCCCATTTTAGTCTAAGTTTGAATCATAATTTAACAATATCCATTAGAGGGTACAACTTGGGTTGTTAATAGTAATTGAAGAATATCAGGCTAAAGTTACAACTAATAAACAAGATGACTCAAGAGTCTATGATGAAGAGTTCACTATTGGTACTCCCCTTAGTGAATAAAAACACAAATAAATATTATTGAATGAAGAAATAAATGCCCTTGATGAGATTTCAATTTCTCATGAAGAGGTTGATCAAGAAATGAAAGAAAAGGTTCTTGAAGAAAACATCATAGTGACTATATGTTTTGAATCTCATGAACATGATCAAGAGGTTGACTTTGAATAACTAATAGAAGACAAAGATGATGATGAATTCATATATCAAGATGACCTATGGTGGATATTTAATGAGATATGTGATGAGTTTGAGGATTTTTAAAATCCTACACCTCCTGCTAGTTAGTTTGAGTAGACTCTTGAAGATGCCTTGCCTCTTGATGGTGTGTTTCAAAAGGAAGATCCTATGCCATCCAAACTTGTTGACTTTGCATCTAGCCTTGAATTTTAAGACTCTCCAAGTAAGCAATTTGAGATTGACAAAGTACACAATGGCCAAGAAAGTGAAGTTGAATAAGTTACCTTGTAATCTCATGACTATATAGAAAGACTTCGAACTCTTGATAGCCCTATGGTTCTTGAAGAGAAAGAGGACAAAGGTGATTGAAAGTAGCATATTAAACTCCTTTAATAAATTGAAGGAATTTAAAAGTTTGTGTTGCCTATTGAAGATCATGTTCATAAGGATATTACTCAATATGTCTCTATTGAGGATAATGATAAATATTGGATTGACTATGCAAATCTCCTTGAAGAGCTTGATGAGCTTACAACTAATACTATCATTATTTAATTTGAGATCATGCCAAGAAGATTGGCATGCATGAAGTAGTTAAAGACATTAAGATAAAGGTTCAAGAGACATCTTTATTCATGTCTTCCTTCCTCCCATAGAGTAAGAGATTGTACAAGATTCCCCTTTGATCTAGGAGGAATACATTACTTTTAGGTTAGTTGTGTATAGTTTAGTTTTCTTATGTTGTTTTTATGTTACCTAAGTGATTGATAGTACATATTTGAGTCTTGTTGATTTGATTTGTGTGTGTTAATTTTTTTGTGTTTTGAGGGTCCAATCAATTTGTTGTGTCATGATAAAAGTTTAGCAAGTCTAGAACTGAGTAAGAGTGACTTTATTTCCCAATGGACAATCAAGGCTACTGGTCATATTAGCATTGCGAACATGATACCCCTATGAATCACTAAGAATGTTGACAAAATTTTAACCTCAATTCAAACTTAGTCACCCCCTCCATACTAAAACTTTCATAGGACTATCATGTGGTATTGTCATGCCTTATATGGTCCATAAGAGTCTTCATTAAACCTTATTAACATTGTTTAAGATTAGTTTGGAGAAGTTAAGGTAATGTCATATTTTATTAAAATAGTGGTTTAAGCATGTCAAGTAGAGATAAGGTTTGGCCAGGTGGTATCATAGGTGATTAGGGGTCTCTCAAGATCACTTCATGTCTTAAATACTGTGGCATAACATTTTATGATGTTTTGAAGTGTTTAATATTCATTTATAATCTTGAGGGTAGTAAAAATGAGTGAAAATGTGATTTTTGGATAACACTAACGTGTGTCAAACTTACCTAAGTGAAAAATCTATACCACACACCTTAAAAGGACCTTGGAGTAGTTACACAACTGTCACACCTATCAGATAATCAAAATAAGGTCAAAATATTGAATTTTAATGTCATATTAAGGAGTTAGAAGACTTTGATAGACTTATTGAAGTCACTTACATGTGAAAATAGTTTCATAATGTAATTTAAGATGCCACATAATAGAAATAATCATGGGAAGAAGTTTTAACTCTCACAGTTGTAGAAAACCATCTCTCTCCTCCATCACTCCATTTACAAGCTCATGAAGGCCAAATTTAACTACATGGTATAGGTTGAACATGTAGAGTTGGTGGATAAGATTTTAGATTAACTTTGGGACACATATGTGATTTTAATTTGTGTTATTGGTTTTTGTATTGGTGTCCTTAGATTTATAAACAATCATTAAGGAGACAGACTACTATTTACAGATTTATATCCCCATGGGTTGATTTTTATGTAACTCCAATGTAAATTATGAGCTCATGGCTATATGAAACAAACTAGAGTGATTTATCAATGGTTGTATATGTACCTACACATCCATTCACCATGGTGGCATGTGTGGATGGTATTTTGGTAAGAAAAGTGGCTCTTATGCGTAGTTTACAAATGACTATCATATTTCTATGTTCTAGGTTCTCCAAGTGGTATAATGAATTTGAATGGTTCTTCATTGTATTAAACTATCTTCATAATCCATTCATGACATGATCAAATAGAAATTCCATACTAGTCTCAAAATGGTCACTTTCTTCATTCACCTTGTGGAATGTGTTTTGTGTGTCTACATAACATGACGATTTAAGTGATTTTGAGTACATGTTTATTAGGAGTTTGAGATTTAATTTTATTGATAAATCATGTTTATGAAATGGATAAAATGGTCTTTTATCACTAACAAAAACATTCACATTTTTTAAGGCTTCAAATACACGGTTGTAGAATAGTCACCTGCAGATCTGGAGGTCTACAATTCCAAGATAAATCCAATATTGCCAATGTTCAAAGTTGAGATTATATGCATGAAACCACTGTAATGTTTTAATTTGAAAAAGGGTCATGTAATACTAATTATCTTCAAATCAACTAAAGCTAAGTGGTGGTTAAATGATAAACTAATAGCCTAAGACACACCTACAAGACTGTGTGTGGGTGGACAATGGATATAAAGGTTTAATGTGATTTAAATATGCTAATATACTTGGTAATGTAGTGAGAAAGACCCATAAATGAGAACTGACCACTGTTATAATATCATAGTGTAGTGAGAAAGGCCAATTCAAATTACAAACTTAGACCTTTCAGATAGTCACTTATAGCTAGTTGTGAGAATTGGCCTCGATCATTAATGCTAGTGAAGGATAGAGTTTAAGGCATTGAAAAGGATCCCAAGACATCAACCATGAAATTATATAGCATTGGAGATTCATAGGCTGATAAATGAAGCCATGAAACTCTAAGACATAGTCAAATTACCCTAATTGACACCTACAACTACCTATTGAAGGATTTGCCTTGGATAATGGATGATAGTGAAGTAAATATTTTCAAGGTGCTGATGAAGGTTCTTAACCAGTAAAAAATATCAAAGAGTTTGAATATTTTTAGTATGGTTAAGAAGGACTCTTATAATACTAAGGTTATAGTCACAGTCTTAATATGCATAGGCAGACAATCACTTGTAGGTGTGTTTAGGTGACTAAGGACTCTACAAAACACAACATAGTGGTTTATATGTGTGATTTTAAGGATTTAAAGGATATAAATGTCCTAATTAATTAAAGATAAAATATGTCCCAATCAAATATTTTGAAGATAAAATTACTAAATAGGGGTTATATGCTTAATTATGTATATGCAACCCTTAATAATAAGTCTATTTACCTAACCAAATAAGGGAGTTGATTCCTTGAGAGAGAGAGGTATTTAAATATTATAGAGGAGTATCAAGGTCATAAAATATCCTCAAAAATATCTTTGAATCTCCTGAAGATAGTAAAAACACTGAATACTCTGCCTACTCAACCAAAGCAGGACATAAGCCTACTTGCTCATTCTTGAGAAGTTTATGTTTGTTTGAGAGGTCTAAAGGACTATAGGATGAAAAAGGGACAGTATTATACTTGAAAATAATTTTAGGGTTATTACATCAATGTAAAAAAGTATGAAACTCAAACAACAAAGTGAATCAACACATTATTAGACCCTGTTTAGTCAAGTACAATCCTAATTACATAGGCAAGCCTATATGGCTAGTCAGTTGAAGTGAAGTTTAAAATTTGATGACCTTGAAGGTATGTTGAATGTCCTAAAAAATTATTTCATGAAGTTATATACCTCCTGATAGTGGAAAAGAGAATAATATAGGTAGTTAGGGTATGCTAAGCAGTTTGGTTTAAGAACCTTAAGTTTGAGTAAATGAGTTAGAAAGAAGCCTAATGGAAGTAAATGGTGATGATGAGTATTGTAATAAGTGGATGTGGACTTAAAAAACCTCTTAAATGTCATTTTATCTCAAAAAAAACTTAGTAAAACTCTCATTCATCTTTTTTCTCTCTCAACCCTCATATAATGCTTAGTTGCAACCTAAGAGGCTATCTTTCATTGCTTAGTATAGAATAAAGGAATTGCATGAGACCTTAAGATCCTATGATAAGTTAAATAACCTAGTGTACTTGAATTTTTTGGAATTTTTTTGTTTATTTATTCCCCAAGCTTTATGAATCATCCATAAGAACATAAAGAACTTTCATGCTGCCTAAGAGAGCTATAATGACCCGATGTGAAAGAAATGAACTTGTATGCCTCTATATGGATTAGAAAAACATCAAAATGAATTGTAACATGTTTAATACTCCCTTGAGAATCATCCCATGCCATTGTATTATACTTGTAGGTATAAGATTGTATAGAATAGACCCTAAAATATCATTTTTTGATATTTGGGAGGTATGTACAAGGTGTCAAATCTTCAAATTTTCCATGGATAAAAATGAGGTCATATAATTAAATACCACATTTATTTTGGGTTTAAAATATGTGTAATTCTTGTAGATTAATTTTTTCATCTCTTGATAGGGATGTTAATTAAGGCCTAGTTAGGAGAGAGAAGTAGCACAAAAATGGACTTCCACTCACTTTATGATCCTAAAATTAAACATATATCTATAAGCCCATACTAGGTAGTATAAAATATCCTCATATTATCATCACCATTTGTACAAATATTTACACAAGGAGTTTTGTATGATTTTAGGGCTACAAGGAATGAGGCCTAATAGGGGATTTTGGTAGAAACAAATTATTAAGGATAGATTGAGACCTCAAAATGGATTTTTTTAGGTCTAATATGAGTTTAATATTCCATCCAAAAATATTATATGAGTTGAAGAAGAAGAATCCACGTTTTGACATTTGTATGCAAAATTAGCCTAAGGGGATGTAGAGTCCTCTAAACACCTAACAATAAATGGAATAGATGTGTCAGAGATAACTTGATGGGGTAAATTGAGAGGTGTCAATAGTAGGTAAAATATGTAAGATAACCCAACCTAACAATCAATAAGGACACTTTTCATTAAACATGCCAAGGTAAATGGCAATTTTGAAGAGCTATTCAAAGTGTCAAGAAAAATTTCCATCTCCTACACAACTTTAAGGGTTACAACATATTCATAGGAGATGAACATGGTATATTGGACCTGTTGATATATTTATATAAATCCCTTTCTTTTTGTAACTCATGGACACTTATCAACTCTCTCTCTTATGCCCTAACCTTCTTTTCTCTCACTTGTGTTATATATTAAGTCTTAATTGGATAAGTTTTTAATGATATTCAACCTAAGTATGGTGAATACCTACTCATTTTCATCATTTTATTAATTAATAACAATATATTATACCTTCTACATGAACTATTTAATTGTGTGTGTTAAACTAGTTGATCTTGCTAAGTGATAGATTCACTTCCTTATCATGTTGTCTTTGTTTGCATTTATATTTAGTTTTAAATGTATTTTGTAGGTATCTTAAAGTTTTATAATGTAGTGTATAAAATAATTGTGAGTTTTATCTTCATTAGTGTCATTTTCATGGCCTTTTATGCAATCCTCCTAGCTCAATCTTGATTCACAAACCTCCATAGTAAATACGAATGCAAGGGGAAGATTTGGATTAGTGTCATGTACAAGTTAGGATTTTGTTTGAAGTGTAATCATAATTAGTTGGTAGTGATTGGGTTAAAATTTGTGAATTAACTCATTAGGATAGGTTTACTTCATGTTCTCTTTCTCCCTTTCCATCCAAACAAGTTAGTAACATAGGTGATGAGCAATCAAGAAAAATCTTGGGATCTATCCCTTCAATCTAGAGGTTGATCCCTACTTAGGCAACCCATAGGCCTAGGGGTAATCCCATGTTCCACTCAATTTGAATTAGGATTGAAATACCTATCCAAGGGGGAAAATTTGAGTGAGAACATGTAATTGGATTTGGTCGAAATAAAACTCATTTGAAAGTATAATTAGTATGTAGTTCAAGATGAACCTAATTTGGCTTGGAATGGCTTGGTGCATGGTTCAACATGAACCTAATATAGCTTAAATTGGCATAGTATGGGGTTAAATATGAACCTAATTTGGCTTGGAATAGTTAACCTTGGTTGATTGTTAAATTTAGGATAGAAATTATAATTGGAATTGGAATTTAGATTTGATTTGAAATAAAATGAATAAAATAGAAATAATGGTTTAGATAAGAATTTGGACCTTGGTTCTTAGTTGGTTTGAAATTAGATTTTGATCAAAATTAGGGCTAGATAAAAAAATGGATAGCATAATTACATGGTTTAAGAAAGAGTTTGGACTTTGGCATAAAATTAATTTGAAATTAAAAATTAGATTTTTTGTGAAACTATAACTTGGTTGAAAATGGACAACATAACACCATCATTTAAACACTAATTTAGACCCTGGTTTTTAATTATTTTGAAATAAAAAATTGTATTAGAACTAAGAATAGGTTTAAAATAAAACAAATGACACAATGGCATGATTTGTAGTTTGGTCTAGAATTAGTTTTAATTCAAATTTGAAATAGAACTAGGAATAGGTTTAGAATATAATGAATGTCATAACGACATGATTTATATAATAATTTGGACATTATTTTGAAATTGGTTTGGAATTAAAATTTGAATTTGATCAAAACTATAACCTAGTTCAAAACGGACAACATAATGACATGGTTTAGACAAGGGTTTGGACTATGGTCTAGAATTGGTTTTTAATTAGATATTATAATGGCATCATGTGGACATGGTAATGGTACAATTTGGTCAACATAAAATTGAGATGAGCTAAAGATGGCCCAAAAATTGGGTAGAATAATGCCTCATCTTGTAGGTGTGGTATGAAAATTTTTAGACTTGGTTTTTGGACTTGGATTAGTTTTGACTTGGTTTTGAATACAAAATGAGTTTTGACACAACATCCAAGAAAACAATAATCTAAGTATACAATCTTATCTTAGTGGTAAATTAGGGGTACATCACAAACACTAAGCTTTCGATATAATCAATTTGAGAGGAGAAATTTAAGATGCATTTTAATAAAGTTATAAATTTAAATGAAAGATCCACCCTCTCTTAAATTTTGTACATGAGAGGCAATCTTTGGGGGTTATTACCTTTGTACCCTTATATCAGTGAATGTTTTTTTAGATAATAGATCTTAATGTAAATTTTTCATTAGTTCTTTAAAATGTTTCCAAAGGACAAAAAACCCATCAAAGAAGAGATTTAGATGTTAGTATGTTTATATGGGGATACATCCACTATCAAATAGATGTTAGATTACTTTATGGTGATGTCTAATGGCTTAGCATTGAGAGTTAACTTATTGATTTCATAAAACACTTAATGGATAATTTTGCTAAACACTAATGACACCTACAAATAATTTATATACCCTATATAATGTATAGGGATGGTATGAATTATATGTGATAAAATCCCATTTGTCATTCCCAAACCTACAATAATGTAATGACACCCCAATCACATATCCTAAAAGAGAAAGGAAAGGTATAGCCATTCAAATTCATATTAATCCCATTAAGGACAAGAAAAGAACATAATTTGTGAATATTTAAGGATAAAGGAAAATGGTTAAATTCACATTTATTGGTTAACCAAAAAAAGGATTGCATACACATGAAATAACCACATAATCACACACACTCCCAAAAAAAAGGAAAGTAAATGAGACATGCATGAAATTGAAATGATAAGGAAATAAAGTAAGTTTTAAACCCAAACCATGAAAGTGTGTGTTATTTTTAGACCCAAATTGAAGTGTTTATAAAAATAAATTCTTTGTTTTAGGTTATGAGTTCACTTAATTTGTCTAAGCTCCTATAATAAAGAGTCTAGAAGGTTTTAATGTGGTCTTTGACATGCAAAATCTGTGACAAACAAGTTAAAATCCTAATACATTCTTTCTAATGGACAACCTAAAATAAAATATATTATTACCCTCATATTTTATATTTTGTGAATAAATATATGTAAAATCAAGATAAATTGACTGAAAAAATGGAAAATTTATGATAAAACACATGAGTATTAGAAAATCACCCAAAATAGAGCCAAGATGAGGGAGAATGAGCCTTTAGAATTTGGGTTACTGATGATAGGAAAAATCCACAATTTTGGGAGGTGTTTTTTCTAATTGTTTAGATGTTTTATATGAAATTTTAGATGATTTAAATGATCTATATGATGATTTCACTATTTTATAGAAACTATAAAAAATGGAATAAAATAGAACAAAAATAATTTCACAATTTATTAGTATGATTTCATTGTTCTCTAAGATAATTTTTTTTTGTTTTCCAAGAACTTGTTAAAAATATTAAAATATAATATAAATGATTTCATTATTATCCAATTTGATTTCTCTATTACACAGAAATGATTTCACTTTTTCATAGAAGGAATTCATTGTTTTGGTCTATAATGAAAATTAACAAATTTTTAAAGAAAAAAGGTGAATTAAGTAAATAATTAGGTTAAATATTATAATTATAAGAATAATAATGTTTTAAGGAGGTAAATGAGATGTTTTAGGTCTCACCATGTGTTGTACAGAAGTAGGGGTCTTAAGTCATCACCCTTGTCAGGTGCTTTTATGGCTATCCAAATCAAGTCTAAACTTGTTATAACCTAGCACAAGACTTGGATAACATAGTAACACTCAAAATTTACCATTAAAATATGCTATAATCATTTCACATAAGGCTCAATCTTTATGCACTCACTCAAAATGTAGTAGAGAAAGGATCGAGGCCCACATTGGGATAGTTATGCCATGGCACAACTCTATCTTCCAGGGACTTTGCTTATTGTAATGACAATGGTAAGTTCATGAACATAATCCATCCTAGGGAGGATATAAATATTTTATAGGTGCAAGCCTATATGATGTGGTTTTATAGATTCATGGGTGCAATACTTTGGTTTCCTCGGCTTAGCATCATTCAAGTGTTTGGGGGGTTTAATGGGGTACTTAGATGAAGGACTTAGGCTTAGGCGCATGCTTTGGCACATGTATCATCATGAGGCATGGGGTTTTTAATATACTTATATTATTTTATATATAGGGTTTTGATGTCATAATAAACTACAAAAACACCATGCACACCCTAGGTCACTAGCTTGATGAAACTTAGTATCCATAATATAAAGTTAAACATTGCAACTATTGTAAAATTATGAAAACCATTCTCATTCTTAGCCTATACCCATAACCATGTAAAATAGACTAATAATAATTAGATACAACACCATTCATCATTAAATAGATTCAAATACATAGTATATATTAATAAAAATTGAGAAAATGCTAATCTTAAAGTTGCTAAAGGCTTAGAGGCTCGTAAACGAGCTTCGGCATTACAACAAGGAGACTCTAAGGTGTCCATAATTAAACCTAAGCTAAATGGTGAATAACATATAAAAATAATCCTATAGAGCTTCTCTACTCCAACTAGCCTCTCCTTACTAATTGGATTAAACCGAACTTTTATAGCACCTAGGAACATCTTAGTGCTAGGGTGAAAGGGGCACACCAAGTGTTGAGATGGCACTAGATGCAATCATTATATCATCTCCACTAACTTACTTTCATTATTCCATGATTTTTCCTTGTGATAATTTCTTGATGATGATTGATTTAGTAGGGAGTTGGTTATTTGCCTACCATTTGGCACCATAAGATGACAAAACAATAACCATACCAAGTGATTACCTCACACCCAAATATCTATTGTGTTGGCATATATCCTATACTTAGATGGATTTGGGGCCAAAAATTACTCCATAAAATATTGATATTCCACCCTCAAACTAGTATTTCACCACCTTAGGCATGTATAAATCTAGTGTGTTTTCCTTTGTAAAGCATGGAAGAGTTATTCGATGTCCTAATCTTAGGTTTTTATTTAGATGCTCAAGGTATTGATCTACACCATAATCTATGTGTATTTGACCTTGATAGTAGTGTATGCCTTTACCATGAGTTCATCCTTATCCCCCTTTGTCTTTTTGAGGCACACATCTATGACTAACATATGGTTGGATAAGTTACAAAAGATGGCATCAGCCATATCTACACCCTCTTAAAGTTGTGTGAATAGGTATTCCACCTCTTTAATATTTATAACTAGCTCTTGTTTTAATATAGCTCATGGGTCCTCCTCTTCTAGTGCCAACCCAACCTTCAACTTTGGGAGCATTTACTTCACTATTATGCACACCTTGTTGACCTCCAAAAAAATTGAAGTCTCAATGTCATCCAAGAGGGATGGCTCAACTTCCTCAATGTGCTCTGCCAATCATTACAACTTGAGCTTCATGGCCTTTACCTCTTCCTTTTCTTCTAGAATGATCTTTCTACACATTGACACTTAGACATCATTGTTGATGTTCTTTTTTAATACTTAAAATGCCATTGAAATGAGTGCATTGGTTGAATTGACTAGGTTCAACATGCAGGGGTTTACTATAAGGAAATCATGCCCTTTTTCTAATTGATCTATGCAAAGGATGATCTTCGATGGCACCTCAAAATAAGTCTCATCCATATAACTATAGAAGGTGAAAGATAGCTACTATCACATCCTTATTGTGTCTATTTTAAGGGGAATACATTTTAACATGTAATAATCCTCATCGATCCTCCCCTTCTGTGTTTTTTCCCTCAATCTTGGCTCAATGCCCTCTTCTTAAATGATAGTGAGCTCAGTTTTTTCTTCCTCTTTAATGCTAATGCTTTCTCCAGTTCCCTCCTCTAGGGTCTCTCTTCATTACTCTTATATGGGTTCTTATTCCCCTTCATCCACTTCTTATTCTTCATTGATGCTAGTTTTATCCTCCTGTGACTACTAGGTTTCTTTTGCACTCTCTTTTTTCTCTTTTAAGGCATCAATATTAGCTTCCTTATCTTTAATAACCCCTTCACTACTTGGGTGCACCTATGGTGCTTATTATTTTGTTGTGATAGTGGGGCCACTAAGTTCCTCTGTCACTTTTTACTTTATGGGTTCCACACTTTTGGTAACCCTCTTTTCTTCCTTTTCTCTCTTGGTAATTTCATTTTTGACCTTATTTATCTCTACCTTCTTCTTCTTCTTCTTCTTCTTCTTCTTCTTCTTCTTCACTATTTTGGTTGTCTTTTCCTCCTCAGCCTTTATCTCTTCAACCTTAGCCTTATCAATCTCTACCTAGGTCATATCAACTACCTTCATGGCCTCTCTTTTTTGATCTAGATCTAGTTTCACCTCTATATGTTCTTTGCTAAGGCCTATTTCCATCCATTGGTGCATCTTTTCCTCTTTAGTTCATAGAGGTCATGTAGCAAGTCATGTGGGTGAGGCACTTGATTGATTTTCTACTCCTCCAAGCATGATAGTAGTGCCACCTTAGAGAAGCTCATGAATTTATATGGCATTAGGATCTTCCCCTATTTGTTCTTCTTAGATGATGTATACTTTTTTCCCTCCACCTTCTTCCTCTTCTTCCTTTTCCACCTCTTCATGTGCCTTCTTTAATTCTACTTTATCACATGCCTCTTTCACCTCCATCTCTGTCAAGGTTATCATGGGCATTTCTACTAGCCCCTTGGACTTCTTTTTCTTCTCCTTTGACTTGGGTAAAGCGATCCTTGGCATGAATACCACATACTTTTTATTTGGCATAAAGGGGGTGGCTTCATTGCCAAAGGTGATCTTTAATTTGATGCTCTCTTTCATCTCCTCAAGTGTCTCCTACTTATTATTTTAGGTAGGCTTATTAAATATTATTGACACTAGCTTCCCCTCATCATTGTTCTAGAGTGGGAGGTCATCATCCTTCTCCAAGCATGCATCCTTCTTTCTTAGCTTCATCTCATAGTAAAGCATGTGGATGTGCCTGAATGTGGATGTGCCTACATATGACCTCATTTTGGAGGGGGTGGATGTCAATACAAGCCTATTCATCCTTCTCATACTTGGTCAATTTATCCCTTGAGTTCACATATTGGTACCATAACCTGCTCCATTACAAATCTATGGTCTTGATTATGATGTCTAACTATTTTGCATTGGGGATTATTTGAAGTAGATCCCTGAAGTATCTAGTTGAGAAGGTATAGGGAGATTTAGCCAACCATATTTTTTGCCATCTATGAGCACCAAGTGCACTACATAAAAGCATTTCATTATGGTAAAGGTTATGATCCCAAATAGATTCTGATGGAGCTCCTCAGGAATGTACCATTCCTCTCTAAATGCCTTAATGTATTAGGTGCACCACCCCATTATTTGAGTCTTGTACTTATAGGAGAAGGTTGTGGGATAGGTGAAGTTTTGATATTTTAGCAAAGGTGAGTCCTTATGCATCAAAAAGACCCAAATATTTTCCTCATCACCATCTAGCACTCCAATATCCTCCATGAAAATTAGGATTAGAATCAACCCCCAACAGAAGGTCTCTCACACTGTATGACATTCCATTGCATTCTTTACCATTTCCTTTGCTATGAACTTGGTGATGTTAAATTTAACCCCTAAACCATGTGATGGGTGATGCATAAGTAGGCCGTGGTGACATCTACATATCGACCACTAGGGCAAACTTTTGAGCTCATAAGGCATGAAACTACCCTTATTTTGGGGTCCTTTATGTTTTTAATTGGGAACACAAAACCTCCCTTGTAGTGCCCCAAGATTTTACTAACCCTTTCAACTTTAACATCATCTACCATCATCTATTAGTGTTTTCTAATATTTATAACTCTATTTCTAACTTTCAAAAGAAAAGAGAGAAATAATAGATGAGGGGTGTGTACCTGGTTAAACATTACACTCATTGATGATCATAAAAATTAGGATCTCCTTTTTGGTGAGGAAGGAATACATGCAATAAGACTGCACTAAACTAACTTGTTTGTTAGATGAGTATGAAGGGTGGAATTCCTAGCAACATGCTATAACCAAGAAGCAAAAACTTCTTTAGATGGTTTTCAATCCATTCCCCTAATGATAAAAATGTTCTAATAATAGAAATGAAAGATGATAAATTGATAAGAACATAAATTCTTATACAAGAAATAAATAACATACCTATTCAAGAAAAGTATAACATAATGAGACAATACCATGCACAAGTGGATCAAGGTCAGGTCTAGAGGATGTGAGCAGGGTCTATTTAGACATGCTAAAAATAAAGATAAGGTTTGATTGGGTGTGAAAGGGGAGGAAATAAAAATCTATTATTTTCCTTGATAGTGATCATTGATGGTTAGGTTGATTGATAATGGTTGTCCTAACCAACATGGATTAGATAACTGGTGATGGTTGATGTAATTGGTGATAGTTGTAATAACTAGTGATAGTTGATTATAGAAAGTAGTATGGATTTGAAATGAATTTGGGGGTGAAGTGGCAAGTGGGTAAAAGGTTAAACATGGGTTATATAGGTATGGGATAATGTGCAAGTGATTTGATCAAGATATAAAGATTTAGTATGGAAAGGAAATGCTAAAAATAAGAGAACAATACATGTATGATGCAAAGTGGAAGCCAACGACAAGCTGAATGAAATTGGATAACATAACAATACTCTAACCTTCAAAAGTCACACAAATAAATTTTTTATATCTTGGATTCCTGCACAAAGAAAACAAAAGATCCTAGATGCAATTTTTGGATGGTTGTCTCTTCCAAGAGCCCTCAATTTATAGCATAAAATTTCTAAGTGAGGAGGAAGGAAGTTGTTAAGTTTGTCATGGATAAAGATTCCAATTCAAAGAGAAGGTAAGATTTAAGGTGTGCATGGAAAGTTTTCATTTTGCCCACGCATGTATTTTTTATAGCTAGAAATTCTTTTAGTAAGTTCAGATACCTGACCATCGATGGTTAGGATAACCATCAATGATTAGGATGGCCATCGATGGTCATACTCCCAAGCACAAAAAGGTAAAAATAATTTCTAAGTTAAGGTTAAAAAAATGTTTATCCTAGGTGTCCTAGGTGTGAATGAATGTTAAATTAGAAGAGGTATTTTAAGGGTGAGTTAACTAGGTGAATAGATAACTAAAGGTAAAGAATAGGTCCAAGGTAGTTCGATATCAAAAACTAGTCAAGGGGATGTTTTCAAGTGTCTATATTTTACCCTTGTTTATTATGAAACTTTAGGTCAATAAGATGTAGAATAAAAATAAATTGTTGATAATCAATGTCTCATTTCCCTGAGTATGGGAGGAGGGTAGTCCCCCTCAAACCAGGAGGTGATGAGGTGAAACTAAAATTAGGTCATGGTTTTTCAGAAGGTAATATGGAGGTTATAAGGGTCTCACTATAGTATCATCTTCTTGCTTTGGCTTTGGTTCACTGGTTTAGATCTAGTTTTCTACTCTAAGTTCAAATTAATTTTGAGTTTGTAACCCTAACTAGTTGTCCTTCTACCACTTTATACCCTTAATTTAGTTACCAAATTAATTATTAGTGTTTAATGTTATGGCGGTACATAAAATTTTTGGGATTCACCAAAACCCATGAAATCTATGAAAATATACTACTAAACATGCATTTAACGTGTATATGTGTGCCTCTTCCATTACCTCAATTAATTTTCCTACTAGTATTTTGGTGAAGTGATGTGTAGTTCAAATGATCACTTCCCACCTTACTCTAGGTGGATGCCAACTTGTCTTGATGATGTTTCACTTTCACTTCTATTTACTTGGTGTAACCTCCACCTTCCTTATGGTAACTTAGGTGTAGTACATCACATGTGCATAATTCAACCTCCACAATGCCATTTACTCTTCTTTCTATGCTTCCATTCTAAGCATGCTTTCCTATCTTGGTCAATTTATCTATGATTTTATCTCTTACCTTGGCCTATCCTACCCCATACAAATCCTTTACGTTGGTCCTCCAATGCATAATTTTCCAAGTGTCTTATGTGCATATAATCCTATGTACCTCACTTTTATCTTGTGAATGCTACCACCTTGTGCATCTTTTTTCATCACTGGGTATTCCTATTTTCTAAATCTAGTGAGTTCCATGTGCCCAGAGACTTATGTGTCTAGTTGTAGGTTCTTAGAGAGCAACCTCGCTCAATTCACCTAACTAGTATTATGTGTGGAAGCACCAAAATAATCCTTCTATGGGCCATAAGGTGACTCAATTTATAAATATTACTCATGAAGGTCTGGTGTGTCTTATATCTAAATCTACCAAACTTCATGCAGCCATAATTTAGGTGTCTAGCCTTAGACATTTAAAAATGTTTGTGCTCAACTCACCTGGCTAGAATTATTCATGATGACACCAGACGAATGTTATCAATGGGGATCAAAGTACTACTTATTTGCTTATCCCTATAACAAAACAACATAACTCAACTCATCAAGAACTATTTGGCTTATGTCAAACTCTATTTGGTTGTATAATATCACTAACTCATGAATAGAGAACCAGTATTTGATGGCATAAGAGCCATCCTACTATTTATAAGGATTTAATCAATTGTCATTGATATACCCAAGGAACATCTCATTGATAATGCACACATCTTGTATGTGTAATTATCTAATATATTATGGATGACATATTGACCCATCCACTTTATCTATATCTTTTTTGAGTGCTTGAGGTACTTGGAGTCATAGAGAAAAACTAATGCTCCTTATTCTTTATGTTGTTTTGCCAAGGCAATAACCTTGGCTTGGTCAATTGTATCCCATGTATGTGTTTATACCTATGCCTTTGTTATAATTTCTTATTATGCCTACACTTAGGAATACTATTTATGCATGGATTCATCTTCATCTTCTTTCTTCTTTGTAACTTCTTCGACTTCTTGTTGTGCACATGTGACATCTTCTATAACCTGATTTATCTATGCCGATACATCCTATTTCTATTTTTCTTCTTTTGCTTTATCCTTGGTAGTGAGCTCAACTTATTTATCCTTATGATATTTCACCTCCTACGTTTATTTGGCTACATCAATAGCTTCTTGTGCCTTCTTAGCCACATAAAGGGTTTTCTAATGACCAACCTTTGTGTCTTGGGCATTTTGTGTGGCCTTTAATTCTTCAACTTATCAACTTACTTATTTTTGGTGATCCTATTCCTTATGGAATTTATTATCATCCTTTATAACTCATAATTCTATTATATGAGCTACTTCTTCCCTTGAAACCTATTATTCTCCTATTGTGGGTTGTTTGGGTGTGAGCTATTTAACCTCTTGGACTTGTAGCAAAGGTATAAAATCACATAGACCACAAATATATAAATATTTGCTTTTTTGCATTCCAAGGTGACCAACCTATGTTCGGGTGGTGGTGAAGTGGAAAATGGAGTAGGTTGTGCTTCTGATGTGGGGGATAGTTGATTGAATTTGTGTTCTTCAAGGGTAGGTGATACCCCAACCTTGTGCCTAGTTTGGGGTCTGTGTATGAGTAACTCTAGTAGGCTTTATATAAGTGGCACAAATACATCCTCAACTATAAATATGGTAGAAGGTTACTTCTAGAAGAATTCAACCCTTCACTATAACTTCTTAGCTTCTTCCCACATAGTGTCGATGATGACGGATGCATGGCATAGTGGTATGTCGACCCATAGATTCAGAGGAACCTTCTTGTGCACTTAAACTATGTACACAACCTTATAAAATAAGAATTAATTCTCCTCCTCTATATCATAGAAGTCTCTAGCCATATTAGCAACCATTACCTAGTCAACTTCTTGTTCATCCAACCCATATGGGGTAGGTCATATAATCTTGTGATCTGGGGCACCTTAGGATCATCTAACTAGGTCATATCATTCCCTATCATGTGATTTAATGGAGGAGACATAGATTGATGCTTGGTTTAAATATTATGCATTCCTTTCTATGGATATGAATTGGTGGCTTCTTCTTGTTATTGGGCTATATCGATGACTACACTAGGTGGTATAGATTGGAGTGGTGTCTCATGCCTAATTATGAAGGCTTTCTAATTGATAACTTTAACTTATGCCATTGCCATGGTAAAAAATAATGGTATAGGTCCAAAGGGTAACCTTGACAACTTATGGATGTGTATTAATATGCCTTTCAACATCAAGGTGATAGTAGTGTGTTGGCCCAAGTATTGAATTATATTTGATGATACCTAAGGATATATGGAAATCAAATCTAGGCACTCCTCCCACCATAATTTGAATTTGACCTGATGAGCTAGGGTTCTATGCTCTGGTGTTTGTATTATGTTAGGGAATTTTTGTGTTGGCCAATAGTCAATGTTAGGGTTCACCTCTCCCTTAGGGGATTTCTATGCATGAAGCATAAGAGAAAAATGAGGAACTAGTACTAAAATTTCTACTTGGGCAATGTGAAACACTTGTCAATATTTGTGAGCAACTCCTAAAAAAAGTATTTTGGCTAATTAAACTACTTGTTCTAGTGGATCATGTGATGGGTGATATCCACAACCCCTTTACGAATTTGCTTTATAGACTTGGTCATCTTTTAAAACCTATATATGATGCATTCTACAATAATGCACTCTATTTTGTCATGAATTTCTTCAATTGGGATCTCTCTAGATCCCCAAACATAAAAATATCTAACCTCTTTGAGCATAGGTGGAATTCTCATCTTGTATGGAGTAAGGGAGTCCCCTTATGCAAACATTCCCAAAGCTCAGGCTATAACTTATATGTTTATGATGACCATGGTGTTTGAGCTAATGTATATGTCATAATTATATCAATTGAGTAGGCCTTGTACAATCTCATTTAAGTCACCAAACGTAGATACATTGTTATGGGGATACATTGTTATGTTAGTTGTTGTTCATATGGGAGTACATGTGGATGATGTTGATTGGCCACTAATTTGTTGAAGATTATGTCAATCGAACCTTGGATCTAGCATTAACTACTTGGGGATGACCATTATATGGTGAAGATCTTGGTTGATGTCACTTGTCTATACATTTCCTAGACTTAATTACTTTCTTTTTCTCTTATTGACATCCATGATGGCACACATGAATTATTTTGTGCACAGTTGGTGCATGCTATAATTGGTATCCTAGTTCCTAAATGTTAGTGAATAGCTCATATACAAACACACACACATAGAAAAAGAAACACACAAATAAGATTCAAAAATAAGAAATCCTAATCTATTCGGTGCTACTCAGAACCCACTCACTTAGCAAACTAAGATCAATTAAGACTATTGGTAGTAGGGATTAAGATTATATCCATTCACCTACCATAAAAAAATGATTCCTTGTAGATATTTCAAAATAATGGTTCCATGTTGTGATATTTCAAGTATAACATAAGGCCCTTTCTATCGAATCTATAATTTATCGATAAATGCTATGAAATGACTACCATATAACAAAACTAGTTGATCTTTATGAAATTCCTTATGGCATAGATTCTTGTCATGCCATGTTTTACAGATCTACTTATGAACTTATTGTGTCTAAGATGATCTACATCAATATTCATCCATCCATTTCAGTTTGAGAATTTTGTTGGTGAGAGACTCATGATCCCTTAGTCGCACGACCATTACAATACACAAATTGGGTACTAAATATTCCATTGGCATAACTATTTCAAGCCCATGAACCAACTAGAATGGAGTAAAACCTATATCCCTCTTATATTTCATGTAACATTCCTGCATAATCATAGGAAGACAATCTTCCCAATCATTCCTCTTAACATTGCAGATCATTGTTAACATTTTTCCCAACACTTTATTTGAAGCCTTAGCTTGGCCATTAGCTTGTATATGGTAGACAATATTTTTATGATTTAAAAGTCATGAATTCTTCAATAAGAGACTTGATGGTTTTATTTATTAAGTGTGTACCTTGATTGCTAATGAGCTTAATAGGGCTTTGAGACCTTGTAATAATATTCTTGTAGAGAAACTTTGTTGCATTCTTCACACCATAAGTAGGTGTCATAACATATTCAACCCATTTGGTAAAGTAGTCTATCATAGTGATAATATACCTTTGTTTATTTAATTTACTTAGAAAATTGATAGGTTTGATAATATCAATGACCCATTATTCATTAATTTATTCAACTAACAAAGGCTGCAAGGGTGTTTCATCTTTTGGTAGTGGTTTACCCATGTATTTACATATATCACAGTGTTGTGCTACTCTATGTGTATCCCAAAAAAGGTTCAACCACCATAACCCACTTTTTAACAACTCCTTAGAAGTATCTTCGATAGCAAAATGTCCTCCTACTATTCCATGGTGTGCCTCCTGTACGAGATGTGGTCGCTCATGTTCCAAAAATAGTAATTCATCTTTCCCTAAATGATATGAAATCCCATTAATTATGGTATTTGGAAAAACTTTGGTGATAAACTCATTCTTATATTTTTCTTGGTAGTGCATAGGGAATACTCCTTATTTGAGTAAATTAGTGATTGATTCAAAATATTTAAGAATCATAGAAATTTGAAATAGATGAGCATCAAGAGAACCTTCCTGTAATTCTTCTATTTCTTCACCATTGAGAATGTGATTGAGATGATCCAACACCACATTTTATCTACCTAGCTTGATGTTAATGTGAAACTGGAATTGTTGAAATAGCATCAACCATCTAGAAATGCATTCTCCAAAAATTGGCTTATTGAAAAAGTTGAAAAGATCTTGATGATCTATGAAAACTTCAAATTGTATCACAAGAAGATAGTGTTAAAATTTATATAGTGTGAACATTATATCCATTGCTTCTCTTTCAGTTGTCACGTAATTCTTTTTTATGCTAGGCAAATTTCAAATTGCATAATGTATGGGGTGGTCCATTCCACTAACTCCTAGATATGTAAGCACAACACTGACTATTATACCTAAAGCATCAATGTGCACATAAGAGGGATTACTCTAATATGGAAAGATGAGGATAGGTATAGTGAATAATCTATGCTTTTGTTTGATAAAATTTACTTTGCAATTGAAAGTCTAGACAAAATTCATATCTTTACATAGTAAATACTACAATGCAGATGAAATGGTTTCATATCCCTAGATAAACTTCTGATAGTAACCTATATGGCCAAGAAAAGATCACACTTCCATGGAGTTGACTGGTGGAGGCATACTTAGAATGACTATAATTTTGGCTTGGTCTACCAAACTACCTTCACTACACACTACATGACCCACATGATACTAAAAGGTGTAAAAATTAAAAAAAAATTAAATTCATATCATTGCACAGAGCTCAAAAAATTCTAACATGAGATTTATTTTAGACAAGTGTTCTTTAAATAATGAAAAGATTTCCTAATCATTGAGATAGACTTCCAGGAAGTCATGAATGAAGTTCTTAAACATAGTCACCACTGTGTGATAAAAACCTGCATGTGCATTCTTGAGGCCAAAAGGCATTACCTTGTATGCAAAGGAGCCCCACTCCATGGCAAATTTTTTTTGTTTCTATCTTCTTCTATGATGGGTATTTGATGATAGCCACTGAAGCCATCTATGAAAGATTAAAATTCATATCTTGTGATAGATTCCAAAACTTCGTCTATGAAAGGAATTGTAAATGGATTACTAACACATGCATCATTCAGAATCCAATAATAACCACATACTTTGATCTCCCCTATTTTCTTAAGTTATATTACCATGAAACTAACCTAATATACTTTTTCTATGCGATAGATTATACTAGTGTTTTGCATTCTATCGAGTTTATCCTTCACTTTCAAATTCATATTTGGATTCAAATTGTATGGCCATTTCATTATGGGTCATGTGCACTCCTTGAGTTAAATATTCATTTGACCTAGAGATGGATTAAATACTCTGACATCTAAAAATTTAATGGGAAACACATCTTGATAATATAATAGGATTTGTATAGATTTAGAAACTTCAGCTTCAGTCTAGTAATCACTTATATGTGATAAGTTAGGAATCTCCTCAATTCTAGTTTTTGCTACATGCTTTTTAATGTGCTTCTGGTAAATCTTACACTTTTCCTTAGCAACATATTCTTAAAGCAATTATTGTCCTTCTTATTTTATAATTTATATGTTGTACAAGTTTTCTTCTTTAGTAGGTTCTATAATGGGGTCGTTTATTGGTTTTACTATCTATTCGGGCTCAAATAAATCAGTTAAATTGATATCACCATCAATATCTAAATCTTCAATGTCCTCTTTTTCATCTTGTATTTGATGGCACGGTTACATGAGAGATTTTTATTATTTCTTGGTAGCTTTATATCTTTGTAATTCTATATTTATATCATAGGCTATGTTCTTCTATGAAGTGGATTCTGTCATGGTGCTTATATATTCTATGCACCCAAGTATAATAAATGTTTTATTTTTAACAATGCATTGTGAACCAGAGGGTTCTCATCTTTAAAAACAATTTTTTTTATAAATTTTATTTCCACCAGTGCCTAATGCTTTATCTCCCTCCTACATTCTTAATGTATATACCATGATGATTGTAAAGGGGCAAGTGTGTAATGAAAGATGTGAACCCAGTAATTCAGTGCCACATGTTCTTTAGTCCATACTTCAACATATTTATGAATATGGATTTTAGGGCACTTAAATGCTTGTAAGAAATACCAATTAATTTTGATGACCTATGATAGTTAGAACCTTCTAATCATGAGTTTGGAATACATCATCCCACTCGAGTTGATCATTTATATGAATTATCTACCATGTCATTGCAACTCCCTTCAAAGCACTAACCTACTGACTAATGGTAGGTACATGACCTTGTAAGTGCAAAATGACTTGATTGATATCCTTAGTGGCAAAGTACACTATAAATTATCTCTCATGTGCAAAGACCATTTTGATAGGTCAGAGTTTATGATCACCATGAGCCCAATTGAGTAGGTGTGTGTTTGAGTCTACATTGATGGATGAATATATTTCCCAAGGTAAATTGCCTTCTATAGTAAATTTTATATAATATTGCATATGATCATTGACTTGATAGATAAAATTAACTTTTGATCAAGTAGGGGATTTAGTAGACATGGATGTAAAATCTTATGTGACAAATTGGGTTGCCAATGGCTGAGTAACTACTATTTTAGGCTTCCATTATTCAGATGTTTTCAACTATTAAGTGAATAAATATTGTACCTAAGGTTTAGTATGCTCATATAAAAAGTTACACTTGGTTGTGCATAGAGATTTCAAGTTCTCTTCTGAGTTTACCTCCATCTAGTTATTTTTCTTGTGAAACATAAGGAGAGTCTGGTTCATTCAGAATGATGTAGGTTTTTTATTCCCTATTAAAAGGAATGATAACAACCTTATCTCCTTGATGTGCCTCTAGTTGATTTTGCATAATATCAATAGTCATCTGACCATCATATGCCCATTTCATGCCAATCAATATAGGGTAATGTGTTGTTGTTATCTTCATATCAATAACTTCAAAGTCACCTCACAGGATCAATTCTATGAATTTGATCTCATTGTATTATAATATTCCAATGGGATCAACTCTTCTATAATCAACTAAGCTCAAAATTATTAGACTGTAACTTAGAACTAGTTGTCCAATAACCTCCCATGTAGATCTATAAATCATGTTGACTATGCTTCCAAAATCAAAGACAACATTTAGAATTTTATATCCCACAACTTCAATGTCAATTTATGCATATATATCCCATGGATTCTTTGTTTTGACATACCAAACAAGCTTTTCTATCTTATATTTCCCTCACTATGCACACTCTAGTAGATTGTATAGCAAGCTTGTGAAGTTTTGAGATATGTATTCATTGCACATTGTGCTTAAAATTTTTAGTAAATCTATCAGCGTAGTAAAAAATCCATCCTAATGCATAATGTGCATGATTTTACCATACATTTGGGCATCTATTTCTACATCATATCCTTTAGTAGTGTCTTGATGTTGAATGTTTTTCAACATTTACAAAATTTTATAAATGAGCCCCTTTTCTATAACCGGGTCTAAGTCTTTATTCTATTTTTATTTTTGGATTCCCTGGTCCTAAGGCATTTCAAGTGGAGGTAAACCTATTTTTGCATGTTGGTTTCATGTAACAATGTTTAGGAATACATCCTCCTTAGGCTGCACATTCACCATATTAATATTTTTGACAACCTTATCCTTTCATTGCTTTTCTAAGATAGGATAGTATTATGTCTCTTGATGGTCATATACTCTATAGTATGCATAGTAAGACTATCTTTGTGGATTCAAATGGAAATTTCATTGCACATGATTTTACTATTCACAAAAATAACATTGCAAAGGAGGTCACTGATAGTTATTTACTCTACCACCTTAGTAACCTCATCTATATTGGCCCCTAGATATTCCTCTATTTGATTGATAACATCTTATATACCCTCTTTATTTCTATGTTGTATTTCAATGTCAGTGCTACTAGGTATTATCTCTGAATCCAAATTATTATTGTGTAACTAGTGGGGTCTAACTAGTTTATTGTTGCTTCATCATTCCTAAACTCTAAGGTGCGACATATTGGTATTATGGTAATGGTATTGTCTAACTCAATGAAGGAGGGGTCCAACTAGCTAGACCTTAAGGTTGGTATTGAGGTAAAATAGGAATCCATTTTGGACCTACTTGGATCATACAAATTTTATCAAACTCTAGACATGGAATCCTCTGCTTCACTGAGGACACTAACTACGTAGTGATGACAAATACATTTCTAGTGATTTTTTTTTGAGCTCCTTCAAATCCCTATAATTATTTTCATTGTGATTATGTGACTTAAAAAAATTATAATATAAATTTTTTAGGTTGTTGACATACTATTTCAAGAGATGGAAGTACATTGTTGCATACCCTACTACTCGACAGATTTCAAAAAACTATATCTTGATCTTAAGACAATTGTTCATGTGATGTCCTTTCCCACACTTCATGCACCATATATTTATCTTAGGTTTATCTAACTCATGATATTGCTCCATAATTTTCATAAAATCTTGTAATTTATTTTCAATCCTAGAACTTATGATAGGAGCTTCCCCATAAACTTCAATTTGTTGTACTGATAGGGCAATAGCTATAGCATTTGCCTTAATAACATGTTGAGTCTTCACTATAAAAAATATGATTTTGGAACATAGTCCTTTGACAAACCACATATATTTATCGTTATCTATTAATTAAAATTCCACCTTGTTCATAGCATCAAAGAACCTGTGATCATAGTCATAGATTGATTCTCCTAATTTCTACCTTATCTCCTTCAAGTCTTGAATAGTTTGACTTGTACATTTATTTATCTTAAAATCTGTGACAAGCTATTCCTTATCCTATTATAGTCTTTCTTAAATAATTTATTTATGGTATATAAACTCAAGTACTCTTACGTTCATTGCCCCTACCAACTCATACTTTTTGATAGCTCCATCAATAATGCCCTTAGCTTACCATCTCATTTCATAGGTTAGTAAGTGACCCATCAAATTTTGCCATATTTATAAATGTTCTTACAACACCCATTGTGTAAATTGGTATCAAGGGGATCCTCTATGCATTTATTAAAAGAGGAGGTTGCATTTTGTGTGATCCTACTTGCATACTACAAATATTTATCTGTGCACTAGGAGAGTCAAAATATGTACTATAGTTTTCTATGTTTCCTTCTTTTATCAGCTTAATTTTAACAAACCCTATGGCCTTCAAATCCTTTCGAATTGATTTTGTTTCAATTTTAGTACCCCAATAATGCACTTATTATGAAAATGGACCTTCCCAACTACTATCTTCTTGTCTACCTAGTTAAAAACTACTACTGGAATATAAGAAATTAGGTTGCAGGGATGTGTGGTCTTTAGGTGAATGATTCTTTCCTATGAATTCTTATTCTTCTATGCTTGAACCTAAAATTAATCTATGACTATGTGTTATTTCTTTACCTAATTCTTCATGTCTGTCTTTTGATAATACCCATTCTTGTATTTGCACACTACATCTATCATCTAACTATTCTACTTTTACACTATTATTGCATTTTTTGAACATATCATTTTCCTCTTGTTTTTCATCACTTTTTTATTTCTACTTACATTTGTCATCTTCTTTCTTCATCTCACTCATCACATCTCCTTACTCATGCATCATCTATTTTACTGCTACTCTTAACTCTACTCACAACTACCTAGGTATTCTTTTATTTAATCCATCTATTTTATTGTCGTAGCTCACATTTTGATTCTAGACTTTTTTTCTAACTCTTCTTCTCTCATATCTCCATTCTAGATTTAGGTTCAAGCCTTATCCACTCATCTAATCATCATTTAATTTTATATCATACACAACCCCATACACCTGAAGTGACTACTCCCTATTGATTGGAGTAGGCACCATGGCCTTATCCACAACCAACATCTTCACAAGGAGTGGTAGTCACTATAAAAATTTCCCTCAAATTATAATGACAAACATGTCTTGTGTAGCTTGGAAATCTATGTATACTTATACTACAAACTCAACTATATATCTATCTACTATAGTAACAACCTAATAATCTACTGATCTTGTCCATTTAGTTTTTAATTTCTAAAACTAATCTAACTTTTCTTCAGTCTAAATTATTGTTTCTTCCATTCCTAGGTTAAAACAATAATGTTTCAACCATGCTAACTAGTTAACTAGTAATTCAGGTAGTTCACACTAGAAAATTTTATAAATTTCTCCATGAATATGTTTTCTCATGATTTCCTTTATGGTAAGACCAATCCTTTTTTATTCTTGTTCTATAAAATTACATATTCTTTGCTCTAATGATGTCTCAATATCTCTCTACCCTGGTAACCATCTTAGCATAATTTCCTTTAGAAGAAGTGTTCCAATGCTCACCGCATCATTATTAGTAGAGGTTCTTGAAACATCAAAACATGCTAATGATGAGGATAGTTAGGATATAATTTCGTTTACATAATAATGCATGATATTCATATAAGATGTTGGATAATAGAAACATATCAAGGGTGAATTATCTTGCATTAAGTAGGAAGTAAGAACAATCAGTGATTCATTAACATAAACAAAGTATTTAGATTAAATTATATAAAAAGTAATCAAACACTATACATGAGAATGCATGCAAGGAAAAAAATAAGAAACCATACATGTAACCATAATAAGATAAGTCTCTATTGATCTCTTCAAAAGTGGAACTCTATTCTTATTATAAACACAAGTATACATAGAAATTTCCAGTCTATGACTGTTCATCTTCTTCTAGTACTTGGCACCAAAAGTGGAGTCTGTTCATATTCTAACCTATTACAAGTCTTGGAGATAGGACAAAATAGACTTATACATAAAAAATTGAGTACATAATGCACAAATATTAGACAAATATCATGCACAAATTTAAAATCCAAATTATTCTCCCAACAAAACTTTGAGCTAGTTTTCCATTACATTGGATATTTTTCATGAAATAACCCATCATAAATTAGTGTGGGAATGACATTAGAGAGTGGTCATCCTTGATAATGGACCCTAAGACATCCCACTTATAACACTCAGCTCATTAACTGCCAAGCTATCATCATTGGGTTAAATCTTCTTTATCATTAATCACACATCACAAAACATGAATATTTATTAGATTACATTGTTCACCATTAAAAGTAGATTTCCATTCAAGTAAATATCCAAATACTATTTCTCTTGGACCCTTTAAACATTAGCTTTATACTTCATCCAAAAAAATTGAATTCGTATATGTAAACATGTAACATCAATATTATGTATTAAATGAGATGTCAAGGTCTCTATTTATAATTTTCCCATACCTTCTTGCCCATTACTAGCTATTAATTTTTAAGAACCACCTATCCATCCTTTTCCAATTATTTCCACCTAGGATTTAATGTGTCTTTCTTTTATATCCCTATATAATATTCTTTTGTTTCATCTCCATATACATATCAACCTAGATTGATACATTATCATATAAATTATCCTTTTAAGTATACATTACCTCTATTGGTTCTTCACATACTTATTACTTATTTCTTCTTTTTTTCTTGGATAGATACTGGTTTTGATGGGATCCATACTTTATATTATACTAAAGTAACACAACAAACTAGGCTAAAAATGCCATGGCCTAGAAGAAACAAGTACAATGAATAGCCACAAGTCAAAAGGTAAACAAACAACAAGCCTTCTTATTATCCAAAAGCCAGTATCAAATATCAGCTTGTGGGATAGTAATGTAAAAGGTTAGCTATCTTACCTTTTTTACCTTTTTTCTTTTTTACTTCTTGCTACATTTCTTGCTCTGCATTCACTATAACTAATTATTTATTTTAGTTTTTTGTTTACTAATTTCTATTTTCAGGAAAATTCTTCTCTGAGTCTAAGTTTTTAGACTCATTTCCTCTTTTCACTCCCCTAGTTGATTGCTTTATAGGGTACATCTAAAAAATTTATGTCACCTATTCATTGGACACTTCTTCTTTAGCAAAAGCAACTTTTTCTCCTCTCTTTGTATCTCTTAATTCTATATCTTCATGTGTTTTTGAGTCTCTAAAATAGTCTTCTACCACTAGCGACAAATCTTGTGCACTCCAAATTTTGTTTAATTTAGAAATTTCTCCCTTTCTTTTCATCACTTGAAAATGCCCTTGAGAATAATATGCATGAAGATGACTTGGTATTTTGTAATTTTGGCATCTAAAAGAAATACTATCATAATCTATAACATGAACATGTTGAGCTTTACCATATTTGCAAATGATTTTATTTGAAACCCCTTTTCTTAAATCAATCTCAACAGAAATTCTAGTGCAAGTGCACAATCTTATAGCATATCACTCATGATCATTCTCTAATAATGACCCAAAATCATTAGCTATTTCATTATAAACATGCTAAAAATGTAAAGGCAGATTAGGAAGATGACCCCAAACTGGCATCTTAGTTACTGAAAGAGTGAGAGGGTTAAAATCCAAAAACTAAGGAGTGATGAACAACCCTGCATTACCCCAAAACCAAGGGCCTTTATAAATGTATTTCTAATGATCTTGATGATCACATAAGTGGATAATAAAAAACAATTTGAACACATAAATTTTACATTGATTTGACCATGTCTCATGAACCCATTTATATAAAGTAGTTGTAGATGGCCATAGACCATTAAATCTATAGATAACTACATCTTTAGTTAAAGTATGAAAATATTCATCCACTCCCTCATTCGATATCTCCACAGAAGGAAGCTCCTTTGCTTGATCAATAATATAGACTTGAGGAGGAGGAAATTCTTTGACGGAATTTAGAATGGAAGCAACATTTTTTATTGCATCTTTAAAAGACACAAGTTTGGGATTAGAGGATTGTTTTGAAATAGCCATCCCTCCTTACAATTTGGAAATAATGGAGATGATCTAGTCTTTTCCTAATGAATAATAAGATAGAGGAAAAAAAAATTGTAGTTCCTTACCTTGATAAACTAAACACTGAAAGTCAACTAGAACATCTAAAGAGGCCTCTAACCTCTATTTCCATCTATTGTAGCATCAATCCATTTCACCTAAAAATAATTTTTTAGCCTTGATAGAGAGCATAACATTAGTTGATATCCTAGTTATTCAATTTTTAGATTCTCCTATTTAGACATTTTATCAAACACTTTAACTTCATCCTCTATAACCATATTTTATGTATTATCAGGTCCTTTTTTTTAAAATCAATCTACAATGCCCAATGTTCTTTGACCATCCTCTCATGCTATCTTTTCATGAATTTTTCCTTCCCATTCTGATTTGATTGCACAATGTGTTTCTCTATCGCAGCATGACAAAACTTCCTAATCCCTTCTCAAAAGCCTTGTATTGTGAATCACTAGTTATAGGCTTTTTTCCTACATATTCACCACCACCACTGATGGGAAGCTTTGTTCCTTTTCCAAGCATCCACCTCTATCAGTGTTTTGGGCACATATGGTGGTGTCCTAAGGTGATAGGGGATATGTCCCATTATTAGAGTGGGATACTCCAAATCCAAGCATATATGACCTTGTGTCGACCTATCCAAGCATCTCCCCTACATCTTCATAATTTTTTCCTTCCCATCTTGGGTTGATTTTCATAATATGTTTCTCTATCCCTATATGACATTGTCACTTAATCCTTTTTTGATTCCCTAAAGTGTGTAACACTGGGCAAGTGCCTCTTCTCCCACATAGTCACCACCACCTCTAATGGAAAAGCTCTATTCCTGCACTTATTGCTAACCCTAGTAGATCTTGTTATGTATTTGCTCAAAGATCGATAGTGTTTAGTTATCTTTTTTTCGACAATTTTTTTATGATTGAATAATATGTGTAAGAGATCTCATTCTTGTTTCTTGTTGTTTTTATTAAAACATGTATTTATTTCTCTATTCATATCTTGTGCATTCATGTTTCACATTGAGATTTATGACCCATAGATTTATTTTATCTTTCTCGCATATTTTTTCTATCTTACTCACTAAACAATTTCTTGTGTGATTATCTATGTCTCATGCCTCAATTATGATACATAGTCATTCTTGATATAGTTTACTTATGTGCATAATCAGGGTTCAATAAAAGCATAGCATTTTCTTAGTCTAGACTCAATAAATGGTGATAAACTCATGACAAATAGAATTTTGACTTAAAAAATACTCATAAATATATATATGAAGAGACTATATTAGTTATCCTTTATATATTTAAGGAAATATTGTTTTACAATATGCTTTAAATTATTAAAAAACATACCATCTTTTCTCAATATTTTCTTAAAGACATGTGTATCCAAAAAGGATTCACAAAGATATGGATTTATCTATAGAGATATTCCTTTGAGTGAGACATCAAAATAGAAGAATAAAAATATAAAAAAAATAAAAAAAACAAATATTTGTGCCTATAAATATTTTATAATTTCCTCAAGCTTGTTTTTATATAGACCATAAAGTGTAGGGGATAGTATGAAACTATGATTAACCTCAAGGATACTTTATATCATTTATGTCTCATTAACATTTATGTACACTTTACCAATAGTGGAATCTTAGAGTGTCATAACTAGTGATATTACCAATTTTGGGAAACCTGAAGCTCTAAGTCTATCAATGAAAAAATGTCAAGCAACAATGTTTAAGGTTTTTTGAAATTCTAAATACCACCAATAAATTTCTTGAATTTTTTCCCAAACTTTCTCAATTATAGAAGTTAAAGTGAAAATATGAACATTGTTGTAATGATTCTTCAAGAAACTTACTTGTGCATTCACTCTCAATGTTTTGTTTTCAACCTATTTAGAGATATGAATGTGTAAAGCAAAAGAGAATAGTTTTCAAGTGTATGATTGATCATAATGGTTACATAATTACTATTTTTTTTGGGTGAATTTAAGCTAATGGAGAATGTCTTTGGAATTTTTTAAAGATGTGCCATGTTTATATTTCTAAGGAATGTTCATATAGATTATATGCATTTTTTTTATATTTGTGTGGATTTTTGTCATAATAAAACTGGTTAGCCTATGGGTATTCATCTAATTGGAGTCAAACCAAGCATTATGATGAAAATGATCAACATTATGTTGGTGAGGCATATAGGTTGAAATATTGTAAAGCCAAAGAAAAAATGGTTTAGGTGAAGTAGCTACCACACCAAACTAGGTTATGATTGAAAAGAGTTTTTTAAAGAATATTAGTATAATATTCATCATATTGGTCATCAGAATAGATAGTTGTAGTTTGTTATGGTTGAAAAATGTCATGAAAAAAAAGTGGGGAGATGAGTGTTTAAATTAAAGATAATACACAATGGTCACAAAGAGGGGGAAGAAAGGATGAAACCTGAAGGTCTATGTCCTCTGACATAAGATGCCTATTACCATTGATGTATTCTATAACTAAAGATATACTGAGGAAAGGGAAGCAAGTGAAACATCCATAACAAAAGAATTGGATGGTACTCTTGAGGAACACTAAGCCATGTAAGTTCCTCAAATTAATCAATTGTTACACATATGAATATATTTTTTGATCTTAGGAATTACATTGGAGGTCTTCACTTTTTATGTCCATTGATAGATTCAACATAAAAATTGAATAAATGTCATATCTAGTATGTTGCATACAACCTATCTAGGCATTGAAGTCATCAATTAAAAGGATATCACCAAGGGAGAAAAATCTTGTTATTTTTTGTTATAGATTTGGAAATGGAGAGTCACATGTATTTGAAGTTATATATGGTAATGAGTGTGGGGGAAAGTGGCATTCACCAAAGAATAGCTTCATATAAAGACATCTTCTCAACAACACCCTTAAAAATCTATATGGGCATCCTTACCCTGCATCTCAATGAAGTTAGATTTTAGATTAGAATCCTCTTATTCTATAATTTACATGACATGTATGTCTAACCTTGTAAAACATGTAACTTAAACAAATTGCAATCAATGTTATTGAGAGCAAGATGTTGACATATAGATAGTGAGATGTTAGTGAGATTTTTTAGGATACATATACGTAACATATAGGGAAGATGTCCTAGTAATGGAACACCCTAAGATTCAAAGATCACAATGCTTACATATATTTCACATAGAAACCTTAATATTAATTCATTTAATATTTAACACACACACACACACACACACACACACACACACACACACACACACACACACACACACACACATATATATATATATATCTGATACTTTAAAATTATATAAATATATTAGACATTAATATACTGATTATTATGAATCTTACACATAATAATATATTTAATTATTATAAAATTAAAATTAGAAAACTGCTCCATAATACTATAATACCTTTTAAAAATAGGATCTAAATTATAAAATGCACTCTCATCAAACCCCATTTGAAACTTCTACTGTAGGCACTATCACTTCTGCACCTACTTCTGCAACCATTATGCCCCTCAAAAGAATAACCATCATATTCAACTATTCTAGATGGACCAACCTATAGTCAACTTAAAAGACCTTGCACTATCACTTCTGCACCTACTTCTGCAACCATTATGCCCCTCAAAAGAATAACCATCATATTCAACTATTCTACATGGACCAACCTATAGTCAACTTAAAAGACCTAGCTGAAGGATCCACTTTTTCTCATTTGTACATTGGAAATTTGAACAAGGTAAATGCAAAGCAATTCCTTGTGTACCAAACGCACTTTTATGTGACAGAAAAATCAAAGCTACTAACCCCACATATTTGATGAAAGAAATATAGTGGTTCATACCCCCATAAAACTATGGTTGAAATTTCAAAAGTTACGGACAGAGACAACTAATGGTTTTAACTTATCCCACTAAATTAAAGGATGAGGACCACTAAACAGTGTATCTGTCCTCTCCCACTTGTCGAGGAGATAATCCTACTATTGGTATTTGTGGTGGCGAATTGGGTTTTATCACCTCTGCTCACTGCTGACGGTTGATTGATTTGGATTTTTGATTTTTTAACATTTTGAATGAATAACCCAAAGGTTGTGCCATTGATGGTGAATACTTAATCAGATATAAGATTAATATTAAAGAAGAGCGAACTCACAATTTTAGTATTTTAGAGTTTTAAGTCTAAAAGATAATTGACAATTTACAATTTATAGACAAAAGTTTGAATAGCTATGCTGTAGCAATTAGTGCCATGTTGAGGTAAGTACCTTTTTTATATTAGGCTTTAAAATAATTATAAAATATTATTTTACTACTTAATATTATTAATATTTGAAGATGTAAGGATTCTATATTTGGATTTTATAATATTATTTATATTAATATTAATTTAATAATGGTGAATTGATTTTTTTATATATAATTTTTGGGTCGAATCAATGAATTGTATATAAAAATATTTAAAAGAGAGACTTTTCTAAATATAATTGACGATTCAAATAAAAAGTTAATTATTGCTATTAATTTATAGTTAATTCATGTGTTGTGTTAGATCCTTTTAACAAATGTTTGCAGATAATTTATCGATATATAATAGATATTCTAATCTATCACCTAAAATTGTTTGGAAGTTAAATATAAAATGTATCTAACAATTTTTGTGTGAGTTTATTGTTTAAATATGAAGAATGTTATTACACAATAATTTATTATGTTGATAAACATATATTATATGGTAGTAGGGTGTTTGGTGGATTATAATAGTGTAAGATGTCAGTAAAAATTTATCAAAGATAAATAAAAAATTTATTTTAAAATTATTCAATAGCTCTGATCATAAGTTTGACAATTATATTGGATTTTTTTTTATTTTTTTTATTTTTTTTTAAAAAGTGATAAAAAATATCATAATATACATTTAAGATGAAGTTTGAAATTAATTTTTTAAATAATTTTATTTTATCAAGCTTAACAGAATATAAAATAAGATTGAGGGCATCTCTTATTGATCAAAATGAAATTTGTAAAAAAATAATAAAACAAATAATTAATATAACATATAAAAAATCTAAAATCTAAATATCAAAATTTTTAACACTCTTTGACAATCATATTAGATTTATTATTATTATTTTTTTATTTTGTAGAAGTGATAAAGAAAATCATAATATACATGCAAGATGAAGTTTGAAGCTTATTTTTTGAATAATTTTATTTTATTAAAATTAACACAATATAAAATAAATTTGAAGACATCTCTCATCGATCAACATGAAACTTGTATAAAAATAATAAATTAATAAATTAATATAGCATATAACAAATCTAAAATCTAAATATCAAAATTTATAATACTTAATATTTTTTTTTTAAAAATGTTAACTCAAAATATGATAATAAAAAAATGAAAACCATAAAATAATATGGTATTAAACATAACAACCACAGAACATTATATATATCTTATGCATATATAAAATAATGTCAGACAATATTTTTAAAATAAATATATTTTAAAAAATATTAGTTATTATTTTACAATGGTATTTTTAAGATAAATATATTTAAACAATATTTACTACCTGGTATTGTGATACGTTATAGCTTAGACATAGGTTATATTCTTTCAAATTAATTACTAGCAAAGGAGATGGAACATGACAATTACATATTGTGTTTAAAGTTTTTTTAATAGTAATGAAACATGACAATTACATGATGTGTTTAAAGTTCTTTTTATAATAATGAAACATGACAATAAGAATCAGAAAATATTTTTTAAGATTATTTTTATAAATATAATTATTATAAAAAAATTATGAATAATAATTTGTATAATTTAATTTTTAATGAGATGTGAGTAAATTACTTAAAGTGGTTTCACCATGTTTAGTTTTATTTATGTTTAAATTTTAAATTTATGTTAAATTAATTGTGATTGATGAAGATATTTTTGAAATTCAACTCGTTGTTATTATAATTGTATATAAAATCTAAACATCTTATTTTTATCTCAAACTAATTCATAACTCTAATAAAAAATATTTCAATTCATATCTCTAAATTTTACAAAAAATAAATAACAATAATTAAAAATATATATAAATTAATAATCAAACATATTAAAAATTATTTATCAAATGAAAAGTGATAAAATATAAAACATTCTTCATAGAAACACATAGATGTAGATGATATAAAATAAAAAGATATTGTAATATATTTATTTATATGATCATTCACTTAATGTTTAAATAATTTAATTATTTTAAGAAGGTATACAATCAATTTTTTTAACAAACTATATTAAATGTAAGGTGAAATTTTATACAGATTATAAAAAATCACACACAAAAATGTTTGAATAAATAACCATCATAAAAAAAGTCATGATATATAAGATTGACCATCAACCATTTAAAAATAATTTTTTAATAATAATTATCTATTTAAACATTAGAGAATGTGTGTATATCTTTGTGTGTATGTACATATATGTGTATGTACATATATATGTATGTGTATGTATATACAAATGCATTTATATATACATACATATACATTATATACACCTTTATATGTATGTGTGTATATGTGTGTATTATATATATATATATATATATATATATATATATATATATATATATATATATATATGTATATGTATATGTATATGTATATGTATATGTATATGTATATGTATATGTATATATGTGTATGTGTATATATGTATATGTATATATAGACACACACACATATATATACACATATATAAACTTTTTCTCTCTCTCTTAATTTTGAATATAATTTATCATTGATAAGTTAAAAAATAGTAAAAAAAGTAATAAAATTATTAATCAATGAAAAATATAAAATAAAATTTTTGAGATTAATATTTTATTATAATATTAATATATAGTAATAAAAAATCTAAAATAAAAATCTTGAAATTAATATTTATTTACATATATACCAAAAGTTATAAGTTGTATTTTTATTATTTTTAATGAAATTAGATTATATTTTTTAATAAAAAATATAAATATAATACTTTAAAAAAATAATAATAATTAAATAATATAATGGAATGGATCGCTTGAAAGGTTTAAAACATTGTTTAGATGAAAATTCTAACATATTTATTTTCCAAAACTTTCCAAAAAAAAAATAGACCACTTAAATTGTTTCCAATATTATAGATAAAAATTCTCATAAAACTATTTTCCAGAATAAATTTTTAATATTATAAGTAAAAATGAAACATTTGAATAGTTCAAAATATTGTGAATAAAAATTTCATACAATTATTTTCTAAAAACTTATTTGTAATGTTAAAGTTTTTGGAAATTTGAAGCCACTAGTTTAATATTATATAAAACTTATAAGACCTTAAATTATTTTAGGAAAAAAACAATTAAAAATATTAAAATATTTGTAAATGGAAGTCATTTGGAAACCCTGCTCTCCTCTACTATCTATGGCACACATGGGTAATTTTCATATTATAAAATGAACAAAAGTGGAATCCATTCAAAATAAGTGCTCCAGGAAAAGTCCAAGTCATAATATGAGTTGTCCATTCAAGATAATGTCCAGGCAGAAATATCTTTCTTTCACATTAAGATTAATGCAAGTTATCTCAATGTGAACCAAAATGGCTTCCTCCAGTCAAAGTCAAGGGAATACCGAAGGCACTTTCGCAAAAGGAAAACCAAAAAGGAAGAGTCCCACACATTTGAGAAAGTGGTGATCCATAGTACATAGTCGTCGACTGGAGCTGAGGTTGGATAGACTCTCTCTAACTTTTGTAGATAGCCAGATACATGCCTTTTACCTTATCTTTATTTGAGTGGATGTGGGTACATATTCAGAATAATCCCTTTATCATTTTACCTCCAAAATCCTCAGCCGATTTCTTGAACCCTAATTTAATTGAAGTGTCCCTATCATGCAGTTTGTCTTTTTAAAAATACAATGTAAAAAGTTGAACTTGCCAATTATCTATCTTCCTTGTTCAATTAGGAGATATCCTTGCTCTCCCTATTTGTGGTAGCTAATCGTTCCGGACCGCTGCATTGGATTCGAAATCTGAAGGGTGGCGGCCAGCGGCCACCTTTTCAAAATGTTTTTTAACTTGTTTCGTAGACAATCGGGGCAATTTAATCCGTTAACAAGCCAAATCCCGAGAAAATTTAAATTAAGCTCCGATATTAATAGTTTGAGTGTCTTTCACTCCGAAGAAGGACAATTTATAGACAACGACTCGATCTGCATGCTTTCCTGATAATTTCCATGTGCATTCCAATTGCTTACCGTGCACGTTCATTGAAGTGACGTTATCAGATTGGGTACAGCTTCATTGGTGACGCAATCAAGGCATTATATATACATCCATATATATAGTGTATTTTTTCATAGTGGTTTGGAACGAATCTCAGGAGGACACTTTAGTGAGAATTTTTATTCAATTGCCTCCCTTTTCTGGTTTGATTTCCACAGAAATGGCCATCCCCGTTATAGATATGGCAAATTTCAATGAAGATGGTAGAGAAGATATCATGGCCCAAATTGCAAATGCTTGTGAGACTCCTGGATTCTTTCAGGTAAATCAAACGGCTGCAATTTTTTTTTCTCTCTCTTGTTTTTCTCTTAGACTTTCATGATTCGTAAATGTATACTGAATTGCAGTGTAGGTTATAAAATGGAAATTAATAGGTATTTTTTTGGTTATTTTCCTCTCTTTCAGATTCTGAACCATGGCATAAGTCATAGTCTCATGGATCGTGTAAAGAAGCTATGCAAAGAGAATTACAAGCTTAACAGAGAGCAAAATTTCAACGAGTCCGTGATGGTAAAAGAGCTGAATAATCTGATAATGGACGAACTGAATGGCAACAATTGCACCGAGTCTCAGAAGATTGTGGATATCGACTGGGAAGATATTTTCATCATTAGCGACCTGCAACAGACAGATTCCTGGCCATCAGAACCCAGAAATTTCAAGTACATCTAATTAATATTCATTAGTTACAATTATATTTTTTGCTTGTGGTCTACAAGAATTGAGGCTGGGTGAGGCAGGGCATATTTAACAAGCAATTCTTCTTGTTGTCATATGCAGGGAAACCATTGAGGAATTTCAGGAGGAGATATACAAATTTGCAGAGAAACTGCTGGAGATAATAAGCCTGAATTTAGGGCTAGAGAAAGGTTATGTGAAAGAAGCATTTGCAGGAGGAGAGAAACCATTCTTTGGCACCAAGGTTAGTCATTACCCACCTTGCTCAAGACCTGATCTAATCGAATGTCTGCGCCCACACACTGATGCAGGCGGCCTCATCCTTCTCTTTCAAGACGACGAGGTGTCTGGTCTTCAGGTCCTCGACAATGGCCGCTGGATTGACGTACAACCCACTCCTTATTCGATAGTGATAGACATTGGAGATCAGCTGGAAGTGGTAAGCGGAGGGAAATACAAGAGCGCATGGCATCGTATTCTGCCCACTAAAGATGGAAATCGGCTGTCGGTGGCATCGTATTACAACCCTTCCATGAATGCAATGGTGTACCCTGCTCCTTCACTCGCAGTAAATCATAAAACTGAAGCCGTGGCCGATGGAGGAGATGAAATTTCCTCATCGTATCCAAAGTTTTCATTTCGGGATTATATGCACGTGTACGGTCAGCAGAAATACAAAGCTAAAGAGCCACGATTCGAAGCTATGAAGACCCTTTCTGAACAAACCTGATAACTAAATTACTATTATTATTTTCTAGTACTGAACTTACGCTGTTAGTTTGGTAGTTTGATGTTTTCAAGTAGCTATGTTCATCTCTATAAAATACTTTTCAAAGATATTTGAGTTTCTGTTTTCAAGTAGGCATGGTGTGGGAGTAGTTCATCAGATTATATGAAAGTGTATAACGTATGTTTTCAAAGATATTTGAGTTTCTGTATGCTGTGCAATTTGTGGTCTGTATGTTTTCAAGTGGGATGGAGGGGGTCACGCCAGGAACGAAGGGTGCTTTTTGAATTATTCAGATTTTTGCATGCGTTGTCAGACCACATATTTGTATCTTTTTTTTAATTATTTTGGATTAAATGGGACTATCTGTGCACTTTTTTTTGTCGGTCGCTTCAATGGGCGTTCTGATCAATTTTGTACAAATGTACTTCTATTTAAAAAACCTGAGACGCTTTTCCCAAAAGAACTTATAACATAATTAGGAGTTGTACCAAAGATATGCATTATTGTGGAGGGGTGTAACTTATGTTTTGATACAATCATATTTTATTCAATAAAAACGAGTGTAAAGTTGTGGATTAATACAAATGAATGAAATATATTATGTTAAATATTATTATTAGGTAGGGAGAGAATATACATTGATTGTGTTGTGACTAATATGTTTTTTTATGTTTATAGAAGTGGAGACCTCTTTTTATCTTTAATTGAGCAATCAATTCTATTTGTAAAATCGTTCTTTTATCTTAGTTTTTATAAGTCAAATGTGAAGTAAAGTGGAAGATATTAAAACCTCTTTCTTGTAGACCAATTTCATTTTCATGGTACATTAAAAGTTTAATTCACATTTTAATCTAGTTTGGGTTTGATTAATTGCCTACAACCTTATCCTATATGTATCCTTGTAAAAATTTATGTTTATCAGTAACCACCTTCGCACATCTTAAGGCAAAAGGTTCACACTTTATTTCCTATGCCACATATACATATTCTTGTCTAATGAACCCAACTACAATCTAAAGTGAAATTTATAAGTCGTCATATCCATGAAGCATTCTTTATACTTCAAAATCTAAGTTATGTTATATAAAATTCCATGACTCCATGATCGTATGATCATGTGATGATTTCCACATGCTTTCCTTGATACTGCAAGATTTAAGTTTTGTTATGAAGTTTATGTAATCCCAAGACTTTGTTTAACATGTGAAGTGTCATTTGTTTAAGAATTCATTTTTATGGTGATTGCATTTATTAATCATTTCTTTATCTAAAAGATGTGATCAGAGGTGTGTTTATCTATTGTGTACAAGAAAATGTAGATGCATATGAAAATAAAGTAGATTTAAAGTTTCAACAGATCCTTGAAGTTCGTTGAGATCACATTAAAAATTTAAAAGAGATACTTCATGACTTTGTTGCCCTGCAATGATTGCCACATGTTTTATTCTCATATCACAACTTTATTAAAATCAATATGTGCCATTTATTAATGTTTTTGAATGTGGTCATGTGTGTGTTTATTTATTCTGTGTAGAGACTTGGCGCATATGTAAAGGAAATATAAAGAAAGTATTTGAATTTTCAATAGATATGCATGCTATATGAATAAATTCATTTGAGAGTTAGAAAGATCATTCCATGAATCCGTGAACTTGAGATAAATGAGAGACTTCCACATGCATCACTTTGAGTGGACATGATGACGAAAAGAGAGGGCAAAGACTTATAATTTGGTGAGGACATGTTACACTAGATTTCAGCATATGGCTACAACAAATGTAAATATGAAAAGCGTAGATTCAAAAGATGATATAGTGTATAAATAATAATTCAATCAATCTATGAATTTTAAATTATAATTATTTGAAAGCTTAGGCACTTTGTGACTCCATGACTATGAAAAATTGACATAGTTCAACATGTGTCACTTTAAGTGGATAAGGTAAAGGTGAAAGGCAATTGAGACTTATAAAATTTTGTGACTATTATCTCATGATCATGTGACTATGATCTCATGATGCTATGACTATTTCCATGTGCTCTCTTTAATATTGCAAAAGATTTAAATTGTGGTCTGAAGTCCCTTGCGATCATGCAACTATGTTATAATGCCAAGTGTCCTTTGTTTAATAATTCATTTTAAAGATGATCACATATATAAATGATATATTTATCTAAAAGATGTGACCATGAGTATATTTGTTATGTGGGTAAGTGAAAAAAGTTAGGGAACAAAAAAGGGCCTACTCGTAGACATGATTTTTCTAAAATTTTAGAAATGTGAACTTCTATAGATAATTTGAGATGGCTACACTCAAAATTTAAAGATGGTATAAAAACAAGAATTGTGGCATTTTGAGTCTAGTTTTTAAAAAACTATTTTTTTGAAAAATGATTAAGTATAAATAGGCCAAACATCTAAAATTTCAAGTGGACCTCTTATTTTTTTCAAGAAAACATGGTAGATAAATGGTTGTGCAGCCCACCATTTTTTGAGCATTGTTACATATTGTTTGAAACCCTTTTGTGAATATTTAGATAAGATATTCTAGTGTGTTATGATTTTTTTTTCATTGAATATTATTTTATTAATTTTTTAATTAAGTGGATCTTGAAAATTGATAAAAAAAAATAGATAGCCATTTATGCGCTCCCCCCTAACTACCTCCAAATAAATGAAAAATGATTTTTTTTTATTGTGTGTAGAATTAGGCCTAGTTTGTTACCATATAATTTGTTTTACATTTGGATTGACAAAAAGAAAATTACATAAACATGAATAAGCATGTATATGTGCGGTATGTAGTGGCATAAAAAAGGTGTAGTTAGAAATAAATATAGTTTGAACCCTTAAAATAGCCTAAAAATTATAAAACTCATATATTTAAAAAGATGACAGCATGCTTGTCATGAAGATAATTTTTTTTTGAATTTTGATGTTAAAATCCATAGAATATTTGGAAATTAAAGTTGAAATTTATTGGTTTTTGTCAAAACTCTCAGTCTCGACTATAGATGCACAGTCACAAGCCTCTAGCTCAAAAATCCAAGCCATTTTTGAGCCTAGAGGCTCGATGTTTAATTCAAATTAAAATAATCCATAAATGGTATATAACATGTATGTGTTGTTTTGAAATAACACAAAACAAACAAATTTCATGTTTCTTATAGGGGAAAGGTTCCATTAGCCATAACACCACATTAGAGTTTAAGATTTTTACCTGTTTCAAGGTCTTAACTACTTATAACTAAGGTTTCAAGGTCTATCACATTATACATTCTAAAATATAACCAATTTTATCATGAGAGGTCATAAAACACATTTTTTAAATGTATGATCAAAACTTAAACTTTAGAATACCAATCACTATGCATTAGAGTATCAATACTTGACTCTTACTTGTCAAGATGTGATTGGTTACTTTTAATTTTATAGAATAAATGTTGAACAAGTATTATATATTACATGTTCAACTTTTGATGCACTTTAATATTTATATACACCAATATGTTTCATCAATAGAACACTTGTTGACAAAAGCCTTGTTCAACAATTGAAACATGCATAATGATTTGGACCTTTCCCCTAGTAGGTCAAGAATATACCTTACTACCTTACTTGCCTAAAATCCTACTTGCCTTTCTTATTGATATTATCCTACTTGCCTAAAATCTTATCTCACCTTTTTGTTGTCTTTTGTTATCTTTGACCAGACTCCTTTATTTATAAATTTTAAACTAATTTGTTTAAGTGGCAAAACTGTTGAATTAGATTATGTAGTATATATAATCTTGTGTAAGTAGAAATAAAAAATGATCCCTTGGTGTAATAGTTCATCTCTTGGATATCTATTTCAAGAATGTTATCTAATGGAGCCTAATACATGTGAATCGTGCCTTGGATTGTCCTAAAAACATTCATATAATTTGTTGAATAAAGTCCCTTAAGTTTCCTCTAAGGTCACTTAGTGCATCTAATTCAATAGTTGGATTTTGAGGTCACAATTGAAAGTCTAAAAATAGTCTTTTATTGTTACAATTATTTAACATTCCCCTAATTTATTAAAATACATTATTAAAATTTTACCTAAAATTAAGATCTCTTGTGAAAATATGGTTAATCCTTCATTCCGTGCACCTCTTTCATCTACCCCCCCGCCTCCCATCACACATGGGACAACCATTAATGACTCCATCCATTCCCACCTCATCTCAAGAGTGTGTCTTTGACATGGGACTAGTCCTAGATGCACCATGGATGTAACAAATACAAGCTCAAAAACAAGCTAGACAACACTTGGTGTTTATCAATACTATAGAGTTCTATACCTTGCTACATATAATTAGGATGGTAAGATAGGAAATTAGGATGATGGGTACAAGGTATGTACATGTTTTTATTAAATATTTTGGTTAAGTTGGGTACATGTTTTATTTTGTATAAGATGTGGTTTTGAGCTCAATAAACTTGAAATGGTCACATGTATCCGTTAGTGATGATGTGGTGCCTGTAGTGATGAATTTATAACTTAGAAAATATCTAAATGCACTAGGGAATTTATTCAAAACCATTAAGGGATGGCTATGCTTTAGAAATATAGGGTGGCATAGACCTAACATTGACCAAGTTGACATATGTATAAGTTACCCTAGCTCAAACTCGATTGAGCTTATTCAAGATACATTAAAGGTGACAATGTCCCTTAAATCTGAGACCTGCTTCCCCTCAAGGATGATACTAAGCAAAGGGACCTAATAGTTGTTTATGTGGATGATGAACTACTCACATCATATAGATGGTTGATCATAATTGAATACAAGTGTGCACCCCCTCATCAAAGGTCTCAAGATTATATAGTTTGTTCATATTTCATTGTAATGAGCTTAAACCTTATGATGTGTAATGTAATAAACTAGTACATCTCAAAATTCTCACTTTGGCTTAGAATTTGAGGTTGAGGAGTCCATTTCTAAATTGTGTTCTCTCCTAAATGTAGGACTTAATATGAATGTACTTTGGGATCTAGAGGTAATTTAAAGCAAAGGGATCTAAATAATTTTAATACATACATAGAAAATTGATAATGTTTAGAGCTTGCTTAATTCAGATGGGACCTTAAAGGGCTCTATATGGTAATTTTCATATAGTAATGGGAAGTCGAGGGCTTGCATCATGTGAATTATTTACTAGACATGAGTTGATTGGATCAATTTTAGTCTTTAAACATTATTGGCTTATATGTATGTATGATAAATTTATTAATAAGCCTTAGTTGGATTGGTTGGAGGTGATGGGGCATGTCTAGGTATCAAATATGTGCATATTTGACAACTCTAACACTTCTTCAGGGGTACTAGACCTACACATGTGGAATATTTGATTGGATTAGGCATCTTGAGGCTTTGACAAATTTGATTCTTCTAGGGTAAGTGTCAGTTAGGTCTCTAACACAAGTATTGTGTGTACAAGATACACATGTGGTGATGTATCTAATTGGATTAGGCCTCATAAGGATGTGGTAAATCTTTAACGCTTCTAGAACTTGATACCTCTAATAGTGTTGACACTTCCAAGCATGTATGAGGTACACATAGTGATCTGTAATTGGATTTGGCCTCTCGGGGCATTGTCAACTCTGAAACTTCTAGGACTTGATGTATCTCTTATATCTTTAACAATTTTAGGTGTATGAGGTACACATGTGTTATAATAAGGTTCAATTATAGGGGTAATTCAATTGAGGAGACATGGGAGGTCAATTTGAACCCCTTCTTGACATAACATAATAGCATGATATATGATATGGGACAAAATTTAGTATGATTTTATCTATCATGAATTAAACCAATTAGTTGATTGGTTTAATTAGGGATGTGATTTGGGCAAAATTGAGCCCCTAAACCAAATTTATGGCCCAATCGATTTTATAATATAGATGCAACATGTATGTCTTAACTGACCCCAATTTAATCATAAATGCAAATAGGAATGTAAATGTGGCCAATTTCAACCCATTAAACCTAAATTGGAGTTTATGATGTGATTAAAGGGGATAAATTAGGTCACATTTCATGACATTTTGATTATAAACCCTAATTTTATCACTTGAACATGTACAGTTCCCATAATCCCTAAATTCATGACATTTACACATGTACAAACTTGATACACTAAACCCCTAACCCTAAATACTAATTTTATAACAAACACAACCCCTAAGTTCCATAATTTCATCATAAATGCATAAATTCATGAATGTGATTAGTGCAAATTTGTGAACCCATTATTCACCTAGTTTTGTAAGGACATATGATGGGATTTTGGGTAAAATTAACTCATTTCATCTTACATATTGAGCCTTATTGCATCATATGATAGTCTTATTACTTCATAGTCTTATAAAGAGTCTTATTGCATCATGTGTTGGAAAATTATACATCATATTAGGTATTTATGAATAATATTGATCCTTATTGCATCATATGATAGCCTTATTACATGGTTTTTTAGTTATGAATCTTTGTTAATCTATGAATATTCTATTCTTTGAAATCAACATTTGGCAATTTTTATGGAGAGGCTGATAGGGAGGGATCACCTAAATTTTTGGGGTCAAAATTGATTTTTAGGAGAGGTTAACTTACATTTGATTATAAATTTCCTCATATAAATGTAGTTCATTGGTAACTCGAAAGCCAATCCTGATGAATTCACCATATATAATTAGGTGGATGCCAAAAGTCTGCACAATAAACTGATTCTATGTATAGTGTAAACTATGTTAATAAAAGAAAGAAAAACTTCACTTTGTCAGCTAGTGCTGGTAGCCTATGAGTAGATGCCAACAGGCTACAAGCATACACTCAAAAATGCTAAGTAGGTACCCATGGGATGTCTATCAATGGATGTATGTAGCTTACTGGTGGCATCTACATGTTATTGATGGATGCCCATAACCTTGAAAGATACAGGGGAATGCCCATAGCCTATTGGAATCCAAAAACATATTATGGATACCCACTAATAGGTATCTTAGGGATGACCTCAGGGCCCAATTTATAAGTGGGTGCCCATAAGCTTTTAACAAATGCATGTTACATATTGGTGGATGCCCATGATTGGTAAGAGGATGCCCACATTCTACTGATGGACACTTGTAATCATTCAAAAATAACCTATGGGTTTCTAAAGGATATTCATAATGACAAACATTTATAATATATGGGTAAATTCCTGTGGCCTCTCAATGTTCTTCAGCGGATAGTGGATGTCAGGGATAGCTGCATGCCATAGATTAGTGACATTTATGCATGGGGTATAATTATCCCAGGTACATGGTTAGGAAACATCTCCTAAGGGAGAGGAATTATAAACACTCCCCTTAACATGTAATATTCACATGGGCATGTTATGAGTAGTAGCACATAGCACTAGGATTATTGCTCACATCCTATACATGCACCTGTATTGCATCGACATTTGTCGACATGATGTGGACATTTATATTAGATTTGTCAAAAACACCAATACATGGTGTATGTGAATGAATGAAACTTATAGTGTGGATGAACACCAGCACCATGATGTGGCATTTGACATCCATCGACGTGTAATTGGCAACTATCTGCATTGTTTAGATGTCTATCTACATGTTCACATACACTCATGCTATTTGGCATTTCCCTGAATGATACTAGCATATACCCACACCATGTCACATGTAAAAATTTGAATATGTTATATAGATGTTCATATACATAATTTTGATGTTCATCTACATAATTCATCATGTGGCATTGCATGATTCTCCTATGCATCGATATGACTTTTGAATTGATCACCACCATTGCAAATTTGATTCACTTTGAGACCTTCATAGATTATTTTATAGGGCCAACTTAAATGAACCCTACCTCATTGCATCATAGTGTATAATTATTTCATCATATGATAGTCTTATTTCAATGTATGATAGTCTTACTACATCATATTAGGGATTTATGCATCATATTATAGTCTTATCATGTCTTATTGCATCATATTATAATATTATAAGGGATTTTACGCATTGAATATGAATTTTTGTGATATTTTTATAGTATATTCCTACTCTAAACATTAAATATATTTTTGAGTATTTTTGACAATGAGAACTATTAACTATTTTAGTACAGTCAACCCTATGTCAAATCATGGTCAACATTGGAGCCTGCCTTGGAGAAATTGGTCAGTTTGGGGAATCTATAAGTTAATTCAAAGCATGGAATTTGGTAAAAATAGTCTCTATGACCTTAAAAAAATCCCATGCCATCCTCAAGGTCCTATAAATAGTGTAAGTGGCCATTGTTTTGACATAGTCCTCTTGCAGTCAAGAAGGCAACCATTAGAGTTTTTTGTCATTTTTGGATGCCAAGAAGTAGTTTAGGACTTTGAGAGGTCTTAAAACCATATAATATGATGTTTTAAACCTATATTTTCTTATATAAATGATCAAATTTATAGGTTTTATGAAATGTTTTGAATAAAGACAAGTTTTGGCATGAAGGAAGCTTGCAGGCAGCTCAAGGTAAATTATGGTAAAAAGGGTCTACAAGACAAATTACATATCTAAAAAACTTTAAAGTTGGAAAATTTATTATTAGTTACCTAATATACCCATTAATAATCTTGGTAAGGTAATATGATAAGTGAAAGTTCTCGTTATTTTGACACAGTCCCCTCCATGTCTCATAATCATCACTATTCATGCAAGCATACTTTTTGGAGTTTTAAGGTGTGTTTGAGATTTAAGAGCTTAGTAAAATATTTTATGAGTATTTTAATATTCTTTTAAACCTTTTAAAAAACTTTAAATTTTTTCCAAACTCCAAAATTCATGCAATCCCCACAGGTAGGCTCAAATCCCTATAGGCAATCTCAAAGGAATAAAGGCAAAGTTAGTTTTTTTATCATTGGAAAGGTATTATGAGATGTTTTAGATGTCATGAGGATGTTTTAAATAAAATAATATTAGTGGGAAGATAAAATTGGTCCTTTAGAGAGTATGTACAAGGTATGGAAAATAATAGATTAGGGTTTGGGCATTTTTGAGAGATTTAACCATGGGAATTTAATTAATTTTTTTAATATTACTCCCTTATACATGTAAAAGGTGAATAAAAATGTTTTAAACTAATATTATATGTCTGTGTATGGATTCTAGGATTGATGGTTTGGAATAGGGTTAATTAAGCCTAAATGAGGGTAGGCTAATAAAGGAAGTGATAGTTAGAGGTGGAGTTGGGCTATGAAATTTGGAAAAGACATGGAAAAGGATAGAGTGTACCTATAAATTACCTTATAATTTATTGATAAATTATAAATTTTCCATAAAAGACAAAATACAATAAAAAATGATACAAACCTTGAGAGAGCATTGTGTCCATAAGGTGTGGAATGAGAGTCAAAGATTATTTGAGTACTTGAAATGGGTTATACCAGGTATGTTATGATAATATAAGACCATATGTGACAACATGTTGAGCTCTTAAAACATAGACCAAGATTTGGTCCTTGAGACCCAAATAAGATGCCTAGTAAGAAATTAAAAAGAAATTGAGAGGAAGTTTGTGAATGAGATGAATGGAATGAGGTAAAGGATTTGTTTTGAATGTATGGATAGAATTAAATTCCATCAAGGAGGTGATAATAAGATCACCAGTAGAACTCATAGGTGTAAGAAGCTAAATTAATCCCAAAGAGTCAAAAGAGGAGCTAGCTTGTAAAAGAGGATTCAAATCAAACCATAACAAGTGAATGTGATTAGTTGGGTTTAAAACCAACTAATGATGTTTCAACATACCAAAGTTAAAATAGTTTGGATTTAAAGTTTCAATGGATTCAAGGAATTTGTTAAGGTACCTTACAAATAAAAGAGTCACTCCATGACTTCATTCTTAGGTGGCCCCATAATGATTTCCATATAATTTCTTCTCATGTCACAAATTTATCAAAAATAATAGGTGAAATTTATTAATTTTTTTGAATGTGATCAAAGGTGTTATTTTTAATCTTGTGTAGAGAAATAATGAATGTTAAATAAATATAAAATGAAGATTTGAAGTTTCAACAAATTCACAGATTGTGAAAAAAGTCATTTGAGAGATAAGAAATGCTTTGTGAATCTATGGCCTCACAACAGTCAAGAGATGGTACACATCCATCATTTAAAGTGGGTGTGATAAAGGCAAGAAAGGATATCGACTTGAAATTTGGTGAGAAATGTTACATAGGATAATGAAGCCAAATAATATAAAGGTAAAGAAATCAATAGGTACAATAACTATGAAACCATAACATGTATTGATTCGTATTGAATGAAATAAATAATTAGATATGTATTCATAAACAAAATTGAGCTTATAATTAGAGTTGACATGCAAAATTTGAAAAAAAATACTCAACCTATTATTTTTAGCAGTTGTTATTTTTAGTAATTTTCATATGCAAGCACACACAACCCTAAAAATATTATAAACACTAAAATTAACTTATCATATGAATTTAAAATTAAGTTCACATTTGGTTACAAAAATATAAAATTTATAAAAATATAAATATCATGGAAAATTTACTAACATGCATTTTTGGACTCTCAGATGGTCACATATGGCCTCTAAAGAATATATAAAATGTCCATAACTAAATAGAGTGGCTTATAGATACATAATTTTTTTTTATATAATCATTTTGGTATGAAGGAGAGATCAAACAGAACTATGGATCAAAATTTATGGCCTCTAAAAGTTTGGACTCATTTTTCACATCATTCTCCTCTAGTTGAAAACAACTCAACTCCTATGAGTTACCCTAATTGTACTACTACCATTTATTATTGATAATCTTCTTCAGTGCCCATTATGAAATTCAATTATTCTATTCCTATTGTAATCCTTCCCATTATTCCAAATACCTATTATTACTTCCTTGCCTCATGTTCATCATCTCTTTATCCAGAACCTACACTATTTTTTATTTCTTCTTCTTTGGTACCTATTGCTGCTAATCTAACTCTTTATCTTCTTCACCTTCACCATATTATCCATGGAACTCATATAAATCTAAAACATTAAAGACTAGAGAGATATCAAAATATTGTGGTAAACTTACCTCATAAGCATTGTCATTGATTTTATTCATGATTTTGCACATTCCAATTTTCTTGTAATTCAACTTGTTGTATGTGCCTTTCAAGAATCTTTCTTTCCTCAAATATCCTTCTTAAAATATCTTTGACCTTCTTCAAACATTTGATGCTGGTTTATAATTTTTATTACTCTCTTATAATTTTCTTCTTACTTCTTCTTGAAACTATTGTATATGCTCTGTAAATGCTTCTACATCATCACTAACTCATTCTGCAATTGTTAATTACACCAAATCTAAAACACCCATAGGATTTCTCCCATAAATAATCTAAAATACTGATTACCCTATTGATCTATTCACTAAGTGATATGTAAATTTAGCCTATGGTAAAGCCAAGTCCGATTTCTTGGGATTCTCTCCAACTATGCATCTCAACAACTTTCCCAAGCTCATGTTTACAATTTCTATATGTCCATCTATTTGTGGGTAGTATGCACTAATGAATTATAACTTGGTTCCTATATTATTACATAAAGTCCTAAAAAAATGACTTAGAAATTTTTTGTCCCCATCTAATGTAATGGTTTTTGAAACATCATGCAATCTCACAACATCCTTAAAAAATAGTTCTGTAATGCTAGTGACATCATTATTTTTGTTTCATAAAATAAAATGAACCATATTAAAAAATATTAGTTAAAGTGACATGGTTTAATTTGATGTTTTCCTATTGTAAAATATTCATGAGATCCATAGTTTTCCTCATGAACCAACACATGATGGACTTTAAAGGTCCCACACATAGTCTATTACTATGTTATTTTTCTTCTATTCTCCATGTTATATTCTCTAAGATATTTTATAACCATTGTCCATGTATATCCTCTCTATTTTTTTTGTCTTACCTTCATTTTATCTCTACTTCCTTTTGATAGTTCCACCTACCTCCTTGTTTCTTGCAAAACTCAAATGGCTGGAAAAAAAAATTAAAATCAAAAAATCTGTGCATTTAATTTATTTGGTGGCTCAAATGCCCATGCTATAGAAGTTTAGAGTTGAGAAAGTAGGCTGAAAAGACAAAGATATTAACTTTTTAACACTCCCCCTTATACCTAACCTTCTTAGAATGATCTTGTAAATCCTTTTTATCCCATAAAAAATTTATATATATTATCTTCAACTTTCTATATCCATTTGAAACCATTAGTTCAAGCCCAAAGCTACTTTGATAGACTATGGAGCTTCGATATTGAACTTTAAATTACATTAACAATCTTTAGATCTTCATTGATGAACTGTAGAGTTTTACTAAGAAAATTTGGAGCTTCTATTAGAGACTCTAAAGTTAATATAAAACCTTTTCGACCCAATTTTATTGCATTTATGAGCCCTAACCTTCCTCTTAAATACATAAAAATATATTTTAACAATGGTTTAGTGAAAATATGAAGTAGTTACTGATCTAATTTGAAAAAACAAATCTGTATCACATGGTTTTCAATTAACTCTCAATTTAAGTGATACTTGATTATAATTTGCTTGCTCCTACCATGAAATACATGGTTATTTAACAATGCTATGGAGGATATATTAACATAATAAACCATAAATATATTTTTTGGTCCTCATATAAGTCTAAAAGTATCTTTCTTAACCATATAGATCGGCATGTTGATGTATTAACTACTATGAAATTTGCTTCATATATGGAAAGTGAAATTATGGATTGTTTATTTAAAGATTTATGTATGGATCCTAATCCAAGATGAAATACATACCTTGAAGTGATTTCTTAGTCATCAATACTACCAACCTAATCATTATATATGTAGCCCACTAGTTGAAACTCATCTATTATTTCATATAAAACTCCATAATCTCTTGTTCCATTCACATACCTCAAGATCCTCTTTCCTAATTTATAATGTGTCTCCTTTGGCCTCTTCATGAATATTGATATGAACCTGACTACATACATGATGTTCAGTCTAGTTGTATTTAAATACATCAAACTTTCCATGAAACTCTTTTACTATGTGGGAACTACATTGTTCTTATAATCATCCTTGTGTAATTTGATAATTCTCTTAGTTGGTGTGGATACTAGTTTTCTATCTAACTTATTAAACCTTTCTAAAATCTCATTTCCATACTTAAATTGGAATATAAATATGGATTCATTCATTTTATTGACTTTTATCCCAAAAAAGTACTTTAACAATCTTAAATTAGTCATTTCAAACTCTTTATTCATTGTTGATTTGAAATCTCTTATTGATTTATTTACATTTTTGGCAAATATTAGATCATCAACATATGAAAAAACAATTAAAACAACACTTTCTTTTCTTTAATATAGCAATTACGCTCACTACCTCTTTTTCTAAGGCCATTACTTAACACGTATGAATCTATCTATCTATCTATCTATACCATGCCTTTGGTGTATGTTTGAGCCCATATAATGCCTTTTTAAACCTATATACCTTATTCTCATGCTCGTAAATCTCATAAATAGGTGGTTGTCCTAAATAAACCTATTTTTATAGTACTCCTTTCAAGAAGGTTGACTTGAGATCCATTTGATGCACCTTCTATTTGTGTTGAACATCAAAAGCTATGATTGTCCTAACAATTTATAGCCTTGTTATGGGTGAAAACATCTCATTGTAGTCATCTCTAGGCTGATGAGACCATAACATGGCTCATTATATCTATAAAATAACATTCTTTTTCATGCATAGAAAGTGGATCAAAATATAGTCTTTGAACTTATAGTTTATTTAGAATAAAATAATAATTATATATCATGGTTATGTCTTTAAAATTCATTGTTATCTATTTGTTAACTATCACTAATGATTATTGGGAAAAAGATGTCAATGAGTACATACATCGTTCATACTAAGTTAAGAATGATTCAAAGTATGAAGAGTAACCATTCAATAATACTATTGGAGTAGTGTCAGAGTCTTTTAAAATAGATTCAACATTTTGGTTAAGTTATATACTCCCACAAGCCTATTATAAATTCCTGTAGGCTTGCTACAGAATCCCAAAATAACTACAAATATTCTATATGGAAGCATATCTAGGTGGAGATTGAGATGTAATAAATATCTCATTCTTATAATAAATAAGGTGTTGGTTGGAAGTATGAGATTATAAATGCAACCTCTTATACTTAAAAGAAATCAAATAATATAATTTTATTTCCATTATTCTTAGTAGTCTATTTCAAATCTTGTGTTTGAATAAATTTTCTTCTGAGGAATGAGCTGGCCACTCATTCCAAGAAATATGGATTGATGTATTTTTATTTATTTTTTGTTATGTAATTATCATTTTATTTTAAATTAATATTTTATTTCTTTGTTGCTCTACACATTTATTTTTGTATAGTTTGTATAAAATTTTAGGTGTTTTATTTGCTTGTCATTTATTTTTGATTTAACAATTTACTTTCTATAAGTGTGGTTTAATTTAATGCACATGTGGTTTAATCTATGCAAGTGATGAGTGTGATAGAAGGAACTATTTGCCAAAGATCTCTTTCTTCTATTGCATACAACCTTAAGACATTATCCCTAGATTGACATTATTAAATGAAGCGGATTAATGATAACCATCATTTTTGGTGTCATTGTTTGAGAACTATAGTGTTATTAGAATATTCATAATCAGCTAAGAAAATTCCTAGTAAGAGGGATGTCTCTTTGTAAATTTTGAGCTATGAGATAGTTAATGGTTTCTTTAGAATTTATTCTTTGCAATATAGATTATAATGTATTTTTTTTATAATTAGAAATTTAGGTTAAAAAGAAAAAAAAAATATATCCCATAAAAACTAACATTACTATGTAGGAAAATAATAACTACTAACATCATGAAGGAAGATTCAATTGTTGATGCAAGTTGGGAATGAAATTTTGAGACAACCAACAAGATGGAGAAAACAACTTATTGCATGAGTTTATGTAGTTGTTAATAATGATAAATCTAAAATAGACATTTATGTATCTAATGTGCCTTTTTATGGAATCATCTACATTTTGAATCAGTTAGATTGACTATATATGGTTGTGTGGAGATGAAACCCATGCACATATAGCTACATCTCTCTATGAATAGCTATAATGAATCACCCACTTTTTGTTTTTTAGATGAATTGAATCTATAAAATTTGCATGTGATTTTTATTACTAATAATTAGGTGGCAATCTATATTAAATTAATCTTTGACTATTTGAAATCGTGACTCATGCCTATATGCATGTAGTAAATATGGGATATTTTGTACAATTTGAAAATACATTCTTTATTTTTACATTATTGCTATTCAATGCTATACATTTTTTTTTGTCTATTACAATGATTCTAATATTTTATATTTGGTCAAAAGTCTTTTAAAAAAAATGATGCCATTTTACAGTAAAATATAATTAAACATGATAGTTTTCAGTAAACATGTTGAATTTTAGATCATGTTTGATGATAATTTTAGATTACTATTTTTTACTTATTTCAAGTATGTTGATAGGAAAAACTAATGATTTTCAAGGAATATTTAGTGATTGATATAGATTGGGAATAAAATTTAGAGATGGTTGAAGTTTACAAAGGGAATGCTAAAGGAGATGGTGTCATGTTTGTGTAGTTATTGTAATAAGACTCCTGAGTCAGAATTATGTGGTGTATTCAATCTCTTAGGTGAGAATAGTTCATTTATAACAGTGATTTAAATATCATTAATTGATCAAGAAATTGAAAGGTTAAAATCTTTATGATATGTTGAAAAGGAACTATCACTCCAACCAAAATCCCTATGATTTTGTTTGGTAAAGTGTTACATATGGATTTTATTTTGATCTAGTATGGCTGACTGAATTTGTTACACATGATAATGACTTCAATGGTTTGTTTTTACTATTCATTTCATGACTAGGAGAGACTCGTGTTGACATTGGATAATTATCACTTCCTAGAATGTTGCATGCAACTTAATTGCCATGCATAAAATGTTGTTTTTAAAGAATTCCATGTGGGTCAAATATGTTTGCCAAGTTAAAAATAATAAAATCTACATGCAAATGTAGATCAAAATAGAAGTGTATTTTGATAACAAGCTAAATTTTTTTTTGGAAGAAAAGTGTAACTAATTTATTAGAATGGGTCACACAATAAAATTGATGCCATGCAATAATTTGGTATCATGTACCAAAATAGAGATATTACTCCATATTTTGTATGAGTGAAATAGCTACATCTCAACATCGATGGTAAGTCTTACATAATCACATATTTTATTGTAAAATTATTAATTTTTAGCATGTACAAGTTCTTTCTCTTAAATTAGATGGTCTAAACATTTCAATTCCTATTTTCTCTTTGATTAATTGCTAAGTTTATATTGACTTTTTTGAGATTATTTTTAAACTACAACAATAACATTTGATAGAAAATAAAAATTAAAATAATCAAGAAATTTAATCTAGTCTCAATATTAGTTGTTTATTTTAATTTCTCTATTTGCTATTAAGTCTACATGGATAAGGAAGTTTGTAATTAATTTAAAATAAAAAACATGAAGATAATCTTAAAATAATTAGGCCTACATTCTGAGTTAGACTAACATGCAAACTAAAATATAAAATTTACATATAATCACATTAGACCAAGTATTTAACAATTTTTGAGTGCTACAGATGCTAAAAATTCATAGGAATCACATGCAACAAGCTATCTCAAATAGCATGAAATCATCTAAATATTTTCAATCCTAGATAAATTTGTGGTTACAAAAATGATAAATTGGGCCTAGATTTGAGGGTCTCTACCCCTCAAACCCACCCTATTTCATGATAGGGAGTATGCAAGGGGCATTTCTCCTTGACCCCACTAGGGGCTACCACCCCCAGACCTTTAGTTTTGATTTACTAGTGAAAGAATAAGATAGTAAAGAAGCTTTCTCAACATGTTGCAAATCTAGGCCAATTTTTTAATGAATAACATAGAGTTTTTAGTTGTAAGAAGAGACATGTAAAATTTATTTTCAATAAGAAAGCCAAAGAACTCCAAAATTTAGTTACCCAGGTATATGTTCCAGCTTTTAGTTTCCATAAAATAATTTAGTAATGTAGTTTTATCTTCATTGTATAAATAATAGTTATTAATTTTTACATAGTTCATAAATAAAAATAATTGATGACATTTTATTTTATTTCTTACCATCCATATTCAATAATTAGTTAAAACTATATCCACTTGCATAATAAGAGAACTTGTCTAAGGAAGTTCTTATTCTCCACAATAAAATTCTATTATCAATTATGTCCATTCATAAATCATCAGTCATGAATAAGTAGGTTTGAAATACATTCTTCCATATATATTAAATTTTTTATTTTAATGGTATATTACTGGCATTGATATTTCTTTGACATTGCTGATATTATGCTTATCTAGAAATGTTTTATTTCTTTTGGTTCTCCCAAGATACTTTCATTACAAAGAGTCATTATGGAGGTAATATTATTTATCCATGATTTAAATAAATAGTTGGTACATAACCCTAAGTTACCTTTGACAAAATAATGCATAATAATTAGCTAGTATCTATCCCCAGTTATTGGTCATCACTACATAGACTAATGCTGAAGAGATGTCAACATACCAAATATTCCATGATACATTTTCAATTAGTATGAAGATGTCTAGAGTATATGGATAAAATTTTACAAATCAATAGTTTTAAAAAATAAAATAATAAATAATAAATAATAAATAAATAAATAAATAACAATGAAAACTTTTAGCTATTGTTGGCAGTCTTGGTTTGAAATCTAGCTTGTTGGCAGACCAAGTGCTAAAATAACAAGCCTTGATTAGAAAACTAATTTAATAGATATTAAATGGAAAAAATGTAAAAATAATTATAATATAATTTTTCAAATATAATATTTTATGTAGTTTTTTAATTGGTTGCTTAATTCTATAGGATTATTTTTCATCATTGTAAAATTGTACTTTTATCAACACTTTTCTCAACCTTTTTCACTTTGGCTACCATGAAAGAAGTAATGACGACTAGAGTTATGCCATGTTATTTTAATTTAATATTTTACATTTAAATTTACTTATAATATTTGTTATTACCTGAAGAATCACTCTTATAAATAACTTTGTTCTGGGGAAATGGAGAAAGTTCCATTTGATTTGTGTAATCTCATCCCACTTCATTAATTTTTCATGAATTAAATTTGGTGTGGGGGAGGAGAATATATTCAAAGATTTAATAAACTGGGCTTATTCAAATAAACAAGTTAATAAAATTATAATTTGATCTTGATCATGGTACATAGTTTTGAAAGGAACAAGAAATTTTTATGTCAAAAGCTACTTTGTGGTCAAAATAAATATGAGTAGACACAACATGAAATTATAAACAAAAGAACCTACTCTAACATAATTTATAAATAAATAAATTTAAAGAAAAAAAAAACATAGAATAAAAGATGAAGAGAGGAGCATGAGAAATCCAAACGAGAACCTATGTCAAAAAAGAATCTAAGGATAGTATGAAACACCTCTATAGAAGAACCTATCCTTAGAAAATGCTTTATAATGACCCATGTCATTAGCCACTTTTTTATGACGAATTTAAGAAGATTTTAAGTCATTATATTTGTACAAATTTGGGAAGCCCATTTGAAGTATGAAGTTAATTCTAAACCATTTATATGTACCATGATATTTTAAATGGTGGCATGCATGAGGACATGAATGATATTAGGTGTGGGGGAGATGATGATACCATAATATGACTCATTATATCTATAAAATAATATCTTTTTTTTTGCATAGGAATTGGATCTAAGTGTAGTCTTCAAATTTATGGTTTACTTAAAATAAAATAGCAAGTATACATTATGGTTATGTCTTTAAAATTCATTTTTATCTATTTATTAGCTATCACTAATGATTATTGGGAAAAATATGTCAATGAGTGTATATAAAATTTATACGAAGCTAAGAATGATTCAAACTATGAAGAGTAACCATTCCAGAATAGTTTTAGAGTAGTATCAGAGTCTTCTATAATGGATGTCAAGTTATGGACTCATACAAGCCTACTACAGAATCCTACAGGATTGTTATAGACTCCCACAATAGCTATGGATTACATCAAACTAGTTACATATTACATTAGACTAGTTATATATTTTATCATACCAATTACAAATTACATCAAGCCAACTACAGATTTCAACATTTTTGCTATAGACTCCATTAGACTACTACCAAATTTAATATAACTACTATAGACTTGTTTGAAAAGCATTTATAAATGTATTATAATGATTGGTTCATCTATTCTAACTATCACAAGGAATGTTTTCCATTTGGAGTCTTTATATATATATATATATATATATATATATATATATATATATATATATATATTTCCTATGTATAAAATTTCCATTTATAGATTATATCCAAATATGGATTTATGTGATTCCAATAAGTAAATCTATCCATATTTGGTGGAGATTGAAATTATGTTTTGATAGATTTCATTCTTCTAATAAATATATATGTCTATATTTTGTGGAGATTGAGATAGGATAGAATATCTAGGTTTTCACTCTTAAATAAGGTGTTGGTTAGAAGCATGATATTATAAATGCAACCTACCACACCCAAATAAAATCAATCAATATAATTCTCTTTCTATTATTTTGATTAGTTTATTATGAAACTTGTGTTATGAATAAATCATCTTTTGAAAAATGAGCTAGACACTCAGTCCAATGAATATGGGTAAATGTATTATTATTTATTTCTTTGTTCTATAATTATCATTTTATTGTAAATTCTAATTTTATTTTTTTTTTGTTATAAATATTTATTTTTGTATAATTTGTGTGAACCTATAGGTGGTTTATTTACTTGTCATTTATTTTTAATTCAATAATTTACTTTCTACAAGTGTTCTTTAATTTAATGCATGTGTGGTTTAATTTATGTAAGTGTGTGATTTTTAATTATTACAAGTTTAGAGTGTGATAGAAGTAACCATTTGACAAATATCTCAAGCCATTGATTTTAACCTTTCACCACTAGTATTTCCTTATGCCTCTATATCTTGTCTTTAAGAGTGGTTTTTTTTCTCCTACATCCACTTGAATCCTACAACCTCTTTTCCTTTTGAAAGATCAACTAACTCCCAAGTCTAATTTCTCTCTATAGTATGCATTTATTCATCTATAGCTTCACACTAATTATTTTCCTTGATTAATTCTTAAAATTATATAGGATCGACTGATAAAAAGAGAGCATAATTCATTGTTTCATCTTGATTTTATTCATACCTTGACTACTCATAGGTTTTTTTTCAATCTTTTTATCTTTTCTAGGCATTGGATTGAGTTAAAGACAGATGAAATTGACTCATGAGCTGCTACTTAACCTTATTTTTAGCTAATACCACTATATGATTCTTACCTTTGTGAAATAGGGCTTCAAATTAGTGTATGAGTGGCTATACCACCTACTATTTTAGTTTTAATAAAGGGTTCATTATCCCTATCTTACACTTTCTCTTCATCTTGTCTCTCTTCCTAAACTTCATGCTTAATGAATTGAACATCTTGACTAACTATGAGCTCCTTGGTGATTATATTACACAATATATACGACTTTTATTATTCATTATACCCAATGAAAATATATTTCTCACCTTTTTGTATCCCATTTTATTCTTCTTTGCATGGGCACGTGTGTATATGAAACACATCTAAACACTCTAAGGTGTTTAATGCTAGGCTTATAGTAAGTTGATCCATGTTTCTTGAGGGATCATGTAATTAACACTCATTCTTTAAATATTTATGAAGTATACAAATTTTTTTGTAGCCTCATCCCAAAAATAATTAGGCAAACCCTTTGGATTTAGAATACTCCTTGCCATCTCTTTGATGGTCCTATTCTTCCTCTTAACCACACCATTTTATTATGGTGTATACCTCAATGTAAACTAATTTTTGATGCAATGATCCTTGAAAAAATTCATGAACTCAATATAAATATACTCTTCCCCTCTATCCATCCTCAAAATCTTAATGTAATGGGCACTTTGCTTCTCAACCATAGCCTTGAACTATTTGAATGTCTTAAATGCTTTTAATTTGTTCTTAAAAAAGTAGATCCATGTCTTCCAACTAAATTCATATATGGATGTAATGATATATACATTATTTGAGGATGGTGTATTAATTAGAAAACACAAGTTTGAATGGATCAGTTCTAAAGGATCTCTATCTCTCCATGACAGGCCATGGGAAATACACTCCTATGTTCCTTCTCCAATATGCATCCTTCACACATTTTATTTTGTTGTTCTATGAGGGAAAACCCTCTCATCATTTATTTCTTTTGAATAAATTTCAACCCTAAAAACTCAAATTCCTATACTTTAAGTGCCAACGAGTAGACTTATCTACTACCATAGTTTTGAATGTTATTGTAAGATCATGTTACATCCTTAGAGGGAATATCATATTGGTTGTCATCTTGACTATTAAAATCTACCTATTAAAACCACTCCTATCATAAATAATGCATTCTCAATATTCAAATCTCACCTTTTATCCTTTTTGAACAAGCTTGCCTATGATTATTAGGTTGTGCTTCAACCTGAGCACATAATATACATCTTGAATTTTCCTTCTGTCACCTTGCTTGGTGCGGATAGAAATGATACCTTTTCCCATGATTGGAACCTTCTCATTATTTCTAATATTAACCTTTAATTTGATTGAACCATAAATTTGGTTTAAAATATCTTTATTCCCACTCATGTGATTTCTATAACCACTATCCAAATATTGTATCTCTTTACCACTTTGCTCGACAATGTTACATGTTATGAGAAAATTTCCATCTTTATCATTCCTATTAGGTTAAGTCTCATATGCATGGGAAAAAATTTATTTTTGTCTATTTAAATCATACTCTTTATTTATACACTCACTATCATAGTGTCCATACTTCTTTAAATAATAACATTAGACATTTGACTTATCATACCTTTGAGTATATCCTCCCCTTAATGTGTTGTTGCTCTTTCCTCTTCCTCTTATAAGTGACTCTTGATGGATATGCCTTCCACCTTATAAAGTATTTCAATTTTTTCCTCTTCCTCTATTATTTACTCCTCTCCTCCTTCCTCTCATATTCACATTGATATTGAATTCTTGATAATGGAAAGAGGTGGCTGACAGACCTATTCAAACATTGCTCATATACTTGAAAGGAACCCACTATCTCATCTATTATCATTTGCCTATAAATAATTTGACTCTTAAATAGTGACCACTATAGGGTGAAATATGATTGGAAGGTTCCTCAACACCTTTTCTATGATCATATGATCTTCATTTGCATCACCACATTTTATAATAAGTTCACTATGATCAATGTCCTTGAGAATAAGTCATTAATAAAATCATTAAACTTCATCTAAAGGGTCTCAAAGTCCCTTATTAAGGTATACAACTTTACAAGCTTCACATTTTCATTCCCTTGATAAGTATTTTACAAAATATTCCACACTTATATGGAACGGATAGTTGCTGCTATCCTTGAAAATATTGAATTAACTAATGCCATTTGTATGTAGATAAGAGCCTTGGAATATTTCTTCCCATTTTAATTCAATGCATTATTTTATGCTTGAAATAAATCATTTAATGTTTCCCAGTATATAACCTCATTATATCCACCTTCAACCAAATCGTATAACTATTGAGATTTAAATACAATCTTCATCTTGATGCTCCACACATCATAATTCTTCCCATCAAACATAAGAGTCTATTACCATGAACTATTACTACTACCTATCATGTCTAAATGGACTCTAGAAACATGGGGGATCTAATACTAGTTATTGGAAATGAGGGAGAGAGAAGATATGTAGCATTATGAAGCTTTAGGGATAGTCTGAAGCTATAAGATAATTTCTGTAAATACACAAAAGAATAGTATGATAAAAGGCTAAAATAAGGACGTTTGATTTTAAGCTGAAAACATAAAATTTTTCATATATTAAATTGTTTATAAAACTCCTATTACAATATTATTCATCAACCATATGTAAATAGCTACTACTATGACATATAAACTCATAAAAAATATTCTTCTTGTTCTTATTTTTATTGCTCACAAAAAATTCCCTACTTTTGTGGAGTAAAATTCTATAACTTCATCCTTATATGCTATGACTTTCATTATCTAATTATTGTCAATTAAATATCTTTCTACTATATCTTTTATCCATCTTCTATTATACCTTTTTGTTTTCTTCTCTACCCACACATAATCTGTTGTTGTGCTATTTTTCCTTCTATTCTCTAGGCTCCTTTTCAACAAATATCTATGTATATACTCTCTACTTTTATTTTTCCTTACCTTACTTTTATTTCTACTACATTTCAACTTTTCAACCTACCTCCTTATTTCCCCTTGAACTCTAAATGGCTAGCAAAAAAATCAAATAAAAAAAAAATTCATTTAATCTATTTAGTGGTCCGAACACTCCTACTGTAGAATTCCAAAGTTGGGTAGGTAGGAAGGGCATGTATATTACATTTTAATAGAGTTTAGGGAGTTATTTATCATCAGTTATTCAATTTTTTATGGAATTTTTACTGGCACCAAAAGACAAAATTAGTTTTTACACTTACATCATCAAGAAAGTAAGAAATAGAATCAGACTAAAAGTAGGGAATGAGGAAATATACATGACAAAGTTTTAACAAAATTAAGTACAAAATGGAATAGGTAAATATTTGATCTCTTTCTTGAATACTTTAACGTATTATAAAAGTAGATTTCATGAAGGTGGGTGACTTGGTAGCATGAAACACATGGACTTTTCACAATTTGGGATTTTTCCAATATTTCCCTATTCCATTCGCTATTCAGATAATTATACTTTTAGACAAGCCATGTTTTTATAATTCAATAGATAGGGAGTGGACTTTTGTTATTAAAAACCAACTACCTACTTGTTTGTATGGTTATGGTTCCAATCTAGATGACACAAATATTTGTTTGTATAGTTATTTTGAAATTTGTCTAGAGATTTATCACACAAAAATGACTCCAGATATTCACATGCCTACAAGACTAAATGTATTAATGTGACTCTAAAGGAGTAAAAAATGAAAATGAGGAAATAAATTTGAATGAAAAAATACATATGCATTTATAATGAATTTATTTCTTCAAAAAGAAACTTATTGGTGAAAACATTATGTGGAACAAGCAGGTCATGGAAATAAACCTTGAACATTATAGTCACACAAGTAATACAATACATGTAAATTGTATATGGTAACAACTTAAAGTCTCTTTATATAACAAGTTTGTATACCATGCCTTTGATGGAATTCAATGGTCTCATATTATCTCTATAGAGTCATAAAAAACCCTTAACAACGCACTAAACTCTAACTATTTTCACAAATGTGTTGTATCTTTTTTTTCATAATTAATGGAATCTATTTGCTTATACACACAGATTTGATTTGGATTAGCCTTTGGCCAATACAAGTATTCTAAAAATAGTTTTTTAAAATTTTAAATATGTGGGCTTCTTTTGAAAGGATACTTTTCCATCTTCCTTTCCTCAAAATTTTACTCATTCCTAATTCTATTTTTGATACATACATACCCAAGAAATAAATTCACAACATTTAATATTATTGTATCTAGTAGACCTAAAACAACATTTTATACCTTAGTGACCACTGCCAAATTTATTTCACCCTTTCAATCAGCTAATTTTTACATTATAATAGACTGTCATATTGTAAAATCTATAGATGTATATAATACATTCATAATTAAAATCTTTTAGGGTTATAATACTTGATAGACAAATAACTTTTCTCATATATGGCTAATGGCTAGCCATGTATAAACATCCTGGTGATGCCCAAAAGCTCCATTGTTATGAGATCAAATTTGGTGTCAATCTAGTTTTAATCATAATATAAAGTTTATTTATTTATTTTAAATTGCTTGGTGTCATTCTAGTTTTACTCACACTAATATTGGAAATTTTATTATAGTTCCATGGTTCTAAGAATAATATATGGATATTAGATAAGACTTTATTTTGATATAATTTCCAAATGAAAATAACATATTTAACTAACATGTACATTGTAATTTTATTAAAATTTCCTAAATGGGATACTCAAGGGTACACATCAGATTTGGCTATAGAAAATGAATATACATATTGTTAGGAAAACACGTGGGTAAAAAAATTCATCCGAGGGAGGATTCCAAATATTTCACTTCAAATATGAGAGAAATATCTCAACCTATACTTTTTACATGATATGTTTAACCATGAGAGTAAAACTAGGACATGGCTTCAGAAGAGAGCACACAACATTGGTAGGAAATGTAAAATCATGCATATCTTAACACATGGATATAATTTTAGGGGTTGTTATTGTAATAGATAAGGAACTTGAAGGCAAAAGATAAGTATGGATATTTAAAACTTATCTATGTTCATATATGTGTGACCAATACCTTATTGAAGGTGAATCTATTAAGTGAATATTTTAAACTCTTTAGGTCACATCCTTTCTCTTTGAGATTGATAAATCTATGATATCATTATTTTTTTGGCCTAGAAGTTAATGATTATGATGAATTTTAGATATTATAAATATAACTAAATAATCATCACATCAATGATATTGGAGGACATAGACATATACTCAGTTCATCGACTAATCTCCCCTACCATGTCAAACTCTTTGAGTCTCTTCATGCATATTGTATTTACTCCACCAACAACATTAATGTTTTGTTTATTTATAATCACCTATAGAGCATTTTGAGATAATTTTCTTAATGTTATAGTTTGTAAAGAGTCATTTAATATATATTATATTTTTAATTTTGAAAAAAAATAATGAATGAGTGTGCAAGAGCAGTAAAGCTATGTGAAATTCTAGATTGATGTATGAGATATTGAGCATCAAAGCTTTACAAAAGAATTGTTAATACAAAGATAGAATTATGTATATGTTTTTTATTTCATTTCCTATTATATATGTTTTATATTTCAAGTTATAGTTGTTTGTTGTATAATTTATTCCAAAAGAATATACTATGTTTTATCTCTATTTATTGAAGCAAACAGTTAGGGTTAGGAATTTCAGGGTTTAATTCTGGTCTTTGTCTTATTCCACCTTCAAATATGGTATGCGAGCCTCTAACATTCAAGGGAAATAATAAATCACTAGAGCTGAAGTCAAAGAAAAGAGAAGTGATGAGCAAAACCACTCACATAAAGAAAAAGAGGATATCAATAGATTTTGAAAAGTCTTCCTTTAATGCATAAGTGCCAACAAGTAGTAAAGACAAAGAGGGGACCATGGTTAAAGCTTGTGGGTATAGCAATAAAAATTAAGTGAGCACCTATCATTCATCAAATCAAGTGAAGAGACCAAGTCAAAAGGAGTGATTCAACCAAGTAAGTGGGTCTTAGCTAAGTGTAGTATATTTTAAATCAACCTGTGTATATATGAGAAATCAGCCAAGTATTTGTGAAAGAGTAAAACACTAAAAAATTTAGATTATATAAATCAAACCAAAGTAATTTTTATATCAAAATAGAGATGATACAAAGTGGTCAAGTGTATATGTTTTTTGAAAATATATAAGTTTTAAAAAAAGAAGAAACCCTCATAATAGAGAGAAAAAAGAAGGATTTTTATTTTAGAGAAGCTATGCCAGAAGTATGTAATGATATTAATTTACCAAATAAGTAGAATAACAACAATAGATTATAGTGATATGGAAATATATCAAAAAATATGAATAATAAATAATCCAGTTTGAGGGGAAAACCTCCTAAATACTTGAAATAAGAAATAAATACTTCAATATGATGATGAATAACTAACCTTACCTCCTATTTATAGTCTACCAAGGCCATGGAAAACCCATAGGCTGACATACTAAGTATATGAGTGCATATAGAAATGTAAAAAAATATGCAAAAGGGTTATGTAAGCAACAAGTTAACTACATATATCCCTAGACACACCAATAGTTAAGGGCGTAACATGTCCTTCCCCTTCAAAATAGAAATATTCTCAATGTTTAATAAATTTTGGATGTTTTTTAATGAAGGATTCATCCTCCTACGTAGAATATCTAGAAGGCAAGTTATTCCATTTCATCAGATACTCTGTAATCACTCTATATTAGAACTACTTAGTGTGTATTTAAAGGACCACTTGAGGATCAAGCATAACTAAATTTTCATCCAATATTTATTGTAGATCAAGATGGATAGACTTAGTTTTTTCAACATGAATGGAAAAATCTTAGGAAATATAAAAGTTACATAGAGAAAGATGAATACATGGTAAATAAAATACATACAATATTATTGTATTACTTCAATTTCTCAACTCAACACTCATACTGGATATTATAATGCACTTATATAAGAAGTGCATGGGCTAAATATGGGGATACAAAGATCCCTATAAAACCTCAAATACAAAACCAATTAAATATATCAAACCACTCCATATATTATTATTGTTATTCACAATAATAATATACCACATAAAACTAAACATAATATTGTTAAAAATAGCAATATTCACATTTAATACATATTAATAATGTGAACACACTCTTAAAATTCACCGCTACTGTACACCCCTTCAATGTGAACATGGGGAGAATATACATCATCAAGAACTAACCTCAACAAAATTGTATGTCAATGCATACTTTTAGGTCTGCATATTACTGTCTAAATCTTGTTGTCTAGATCTTGCTGCACATTACCACTACTATGCAAAGAACACATCCCACATTTACTCCATGTGAATTTAATGTGTTAGAGATACAATCCCTAAGAGGGGGAGGGGGTGAATTAGTGAGCCCAAATATTTTAACTTTAGTTCCAACTTCAATTCTAATGTTTACAAGTCCTTAATTTAATTATCATAAGCATTCATGAAGCATACACATCATACATAGCAATGTAATAGGAAGATAATCCAATATAAATCACATAACACATGACATATTTGGGAAACCCTTTTGGAGAATAAAAGTCACTAGAACCTACAATTGGAATACTATCCTACAAAATAATAACCAATTTAGACCAATTGCAACTATTCAACGAACTACCATTCCTCTTTAGTGAGACTCCAATCCCACAAGGTGGTACCACACCTATCTAGTTGAGCTACAAAAATAACTAGACCTTTAAGAAAGTTTTACCTTTTAAGGAGGATACAACCACCTTAGATGTTGAGAAACCATAGCAACACCTATGAACACAATCTCCTCAACACTAATTTCTTGCCAATTTGATATAGATTCAAAGTATATCATCTCTTCTTCAACTCTACACAATCAATGCCTCTAAATCCACCTTTTGGACTAGTTTGCACTTCTTACCAATAAATATGTCACCTCAACACTCCCTCCATATCAAATCACATTACATATTTGAACCAAAACACAAATATCAATTAGGACACATTACATATCCCAACTATCCCTACTCTTCAACTCTGTACACTGAATGCATCCTTCATAGAAAGAACTCTATCATAGAAATAAATAAATGAGTAAATGGTCATACACACTATCCACACTCTAATTAGTCTTTCAAATTAGCCACCAATCTCTCACATATACCAATAATCATTTACTCATTCTTAAGACATCCAAAATAACATTTTGGATCCCTCCAAGACTCTTTGCTCATACTGAATCTACAAGAGCACTATTCTGCCATCATAAACATGACTTATAGATCACACTCATACTCCTCAATATGCTCTACTCATCAACCTAACCATTGGGAACACTCAGTTTCTTCTTTTCTTTTCGTCAATGATCACATCTCTCCAAGTCATACAAGTTTAGAACACATCATCTTTGGTTCTAATGTTTATAAAGCAATCTTGATCAACACCATCTTGGTCATACATTAGGTATGTATTAGCACTTATTACATCAATAATATAAATATATGTCTCAATTAAATTTACATAGGATGTCTATAGCATCTATGGATCACCCTTAAGAGTCTACACCTTTTAAACAAGGCACTTGTAGCTCTTATAGGTCTCATGGAAACCTATTCACCCATTAGCACTCCCTAGAGAAAAAAAGAATACAAGACCACTTTAAAATACATGGTTCCACTCCTTATGTCCCCTTAAACATACTTAAATAATTACAGTCAACTTATCTCACCTCTATGTCTAATTAAACAACTCAAATATTGACCTAATGCACACAGTCACCATGAATGAACACATATTCAACTTATTAAGCATTGTTTATACTCAAGAAATATTGATCACACCTCAAAAATCTACATAGATCATCCTCATGAAGTCTAAACCACTCCTCAATACATATTTCAACATGAAACATTGAAATAACATCAATATAAGCTTTAATAACCTACTTGGGTCACTTGTAGAAAAAGCATGAACACATAGTCAACTTTTAGGCTCAATATCTTTGTCTACACCTAGTTCTAGATCTTCAAATCTATATATATAGATTTTCCTTGGAGTCCTTTATGATTTTTATTTTTACTATATGAGAAAATTCATCTTATATTGAAAGATATTATCCAAAAACCAGACACTAGTTATTTCCATTACAAATTCAAATATTCAAATTCAAATAACCATAATTAACCTTCGAACACAATATTTTAATCTCATGGGATTTCATCTCAAAAATCAGTATCATTCCATTGATATTTTCTGATCTTTAACTCATAGACAACTAAATCCAAACATTAAACATATATCACATTGACCTCATCTCATACAATCTTGAAACTTTGAATCAATGTGCTCTGTCAATCTCTATGGATCAGTGAGATAAATTCTTACCATTGATCAAACTATATGAATTCCCATTAACCATTACATCGTTATCCTATAGCTTTTCTCAAACATTAAACATTGTATACCTATCCTTATCTCACTACCTCCTGACCTCTTAGAACCATGTGCACCATTGATCTTGCTCGAGCTTTAACACTTCAAAAAATGACTATGGGGACCCTATCAATATGCATGAGTATCCATTTTTTCACATCAATAACTTATTCTATGCTTACCTACATGCTCTCAAACTTGGACTAGATGATATCCTCACATAGGAGAATACAACCATGTGATACACTAATCTTAGAACTCTCATGCATGCAATATATAATTCCATTCAAACTCCTAAAAAACTTATATCATAGAGCCAACCATGTCCAAATCTACCTAAGAGGCCAATTTCAAGCAACCATAACTTTTGTCTTTCTTTAACAGATGATCTTAAATTTAGCACAAATGAACTAGTTCTAAAATTAAACAAACCCATATGATTAGTTTCTCTTGACACCTTCACAAATGAAATATATAACACCAAGAAAATTCTCACTTGGTTCTTTTTTCCATACTGCAAAACTAGCTATGGGAAAACATAGTCAAACTACCTAGGAACCCAACTTTGCATATGCATAACTTTTGACATACTATATCACATGATGTAGAAATTAGCACAAATAAACTAATCATAAAAATGAACAAACCCATATGATCATTTTTTTATTTAACCTCCATGCATGTGAATTTTGACCTCATCAACATGCCTACTCAACTCTTTTTGGCCATATTGCAAATTTGGCTAAGTATGGAAAAACAATGAATTTTTTCTTAGAATCCAAATTTGAACCCTCATGTATTTGACCATGTTTTGATGCATGACTTGAAATTTGATACAAAAAAATAGGGATTAGTATGATCATAACCAAATGAATAAGTCCCCTTGACTCCTTCCCACACGGTAATGTTCACATCATCAAACTGTCTACTAAGATTTTATGCCACTGGACCCAAAGTGTCTAGTTGAAAACTATGATCAACCAGATGAATCACACTTATGCACACAAGTTCTCAAAGCATAGATAACCTCTTAGGGACCTCTTTCACATGTTTTAATCACCATAATCAAACCTAAACACCTTTTATTACTCAAACTCTGATAATCAACTTAGCCACCTTCAAGCATACAAGAACAAGCACATTGCACACTTTGTCATTGTCACATTGACTATCAAATAACTTCATCCACTCATCAGGGCATCTCCATGACACCAACATGATGTCATCATGACAACTCTCCAATAATCTCCCCCTTTGTCATTGATGTCAACACCCATCAATATAACAATATGTAGCTCACCTTCTCTCTTCAAAACACTCCCACAATAGGAAATTTCTCCCCAACATGAACTTTCTACCCCTTTGACACAATGAAAAATTGGGAAAAAACTAATCCTAAAGACTTGAAAAGACTATCAAATAGGAAAGGACCATATTATAATGCTGATACAAACTCCTGCTTAACTTGAGCCAACCTCTTCTTGTCTTGATAACTTCATCTTGCTCCATGCCAACACTCTCTTCAATCAAGCACTACAATCAATGAAGAAATAACACACAAAAGAAAATAAATTTTATTTAACTCACCAAGAAACATCTGAGATTGAATCCCTCTAAGAACTCTAAGCATTTTCACTTTTTGAGTAACTTCATATCTCCACACACCATGAAAAACCACCATGTAGGCTCACTAGTCTTATTTCTCAAGACACTTCCATGATCACCAACACTACAACTATACTAAAAAAATAGGAAAAATGTACTAACCAACATGAGATAATACTTTTAGATACTCATACCTTTATTTTTTGGAGAAATTGAACAAAAAGCATTCTTCTTGAAACAAGGCCTGTCTAGCCTCCTTGTAGCTCTACCTGAAACTTGCAGAGCTCATAAATTTTTATAGGCACAACTTCAATACCTAAAACTTCATATCTATATCACACTCATATGCCCCCTTGAGAACACCAATTTAAAAAAAAAAGATCATCCTTTGTAACATACTTCCTTCACAAACTAACTAGCCAATTAACCCTCTATATTGACAGGAACTTGATTAATATGAGAACCAAAAACCTTAATTCTATGTGAATATTTATTTGATCACCCATTTTTCCCATTCAAATAATTTAAGAATCCTAGACCTTGACTGATAAATCAAACCAATTTTCTAGCAAAACCTAAAACACTAAAAACTCAAAGCAAATAGGGTCATAAAACCTCCTTCTTGTTAATGCACACCTCTAAAACTAATTACACACTTGGAGACACCCATCATACTCTTATGGACCACTATTTGAGATTACATACCTTCAAGAACCCATACATCTTATAACCCATTTTAGGCATACTTACCCTTAAGCCAAAAATTGAGAAAATCAAGAGCACTTCAAAAACTCTTCAATTAAAACATACATACATTTGGACCTAAAAAACACCTGAAGGAAACAAAAAATAAATTAAATTTCCTTTTTGAGAACCCAAAACTTCTTGACACATACATCAATCTCATTAAGGCACTTGGAACCATCCATTCTGACTCTATACTATAGCTTCTTCACAAACATCTAAAACAGGCTCATGAACTTATTGTTCCCCCTTAGCCAAAGACCTTATCTAATTTGCATTATCATCTTGAGCACACAAAAATGTTTCTCCACATCTTCTTTCTCATATTCAACTACTCAATCCTTTGATCCTAGGACCTGACCAATTACAAAGCTCACTCTAATTTCATGTTTCATCAGGAACATGATATCTTTAACAAGACTTTGAATACTATCCAATCACAATCAATACTCAAATATAGATACCTCATATTCAAAACACTATGAAATTCCATGGCATACACAACTAATATCTACCACAAATTAATATGTAGATAGATATTTGTAACTCACCTTTATACTAGAACATCTGCAACCATCTTACCTTATTGATCCTTGAGATTATCCTGAATAGCAACATAGCCTTCTAGAAAAACTTTATTATCAACCTTATGACTATAATAATTGAAAATGATTAATTTTGGTTTCCATACCTGAGTTTTTTCTTTCTCAAACCTTCTAGGAGCTTTATATCCTTTGACTTATTTTGAATACTTTCAACACCATTTGGATAGAGTCTAGCAATATGTCCACTTTTATGACAACTGAAACAAATAACATCATTCAACATTCCTCTTGACTAATCTAAGTTATGATTTCTCCAAGACCAATTACTTCTTCCCAGGCTCCATGAGGATACATTCTTGATTGACTTCCTTTTACATTCCTTAGCTTTATGACCATACTTATTACATGTATAACAAAGACCATGAAATAAACTAGCATACCCGATAACATTAGGTTTTCTAATCGACCTTTTGATATTTATCTTCAATTTTGCATTCTCCTTCGCTTTCTTAGGCTTCTCATGCTTCCATTCCATCTTGCCCAATTTTCCTATAACAAGATCATGCTCACTTTTCAATGACTTCATTTCAACCTTTAGTTGATTACACTCATCTTCTTTTGCTTTCAGATTTGAATTTGTAGTCCTTAACTGATTCTCAAGAATATTGATCCTCTCTTCATCCTTTTTGACCTTGTTGGCCATGTCTTTCAATATATATTCTTGTAATTAAATATACTTTATATGTTCTTGATACTTATTTTCTTTTTTGTTGTCATCTTTTCTATTGTTATGGCAAGCTTATTTACCAAACATGATGTCCTTTTTTTTAACATAAACTTGTCTTGGAGTCTACTAGATGAACCTTGAGATCATTAATAACATTCTCATCTTCTTTGGCATCTTTATTTAAATTATGTGTTAGTTCTTAATGTTCCTTGATCACATCATTCCATTATTCATTTTATTTCTTAAACTATTTAGCCATCTTTGTACCTACTTAGGATCACCTTTAAGCTATTACGCTTCCTCTAAAGGACCTAATCTGATACCAATTATAAGAGGTATAATCACTATGAGGGGGGGTGGGAGTGAATTAGTGAGCCTAGATATTCAACTTTATTTCCAACTTTAATTCATATCTTTACAAGTCCTTAATTAATTATCATAAGCATTCATGAAGCATACATATCATTCATAAAAATATACAAGGTAATCTAAGATCAAACACATATCACATGACATACATGGAAAACCCTCTTTGGGAATAAAAACCACTAAAAACTATAATTAGACTACTATCCTATAAAAAAATAACCAATTTAGACTAGCTACAACTGATCAAGGAACTAGCATCCCTATTTAGTGAGACTCCAATCCCACAAGGTGGTACCACACCTATATAGATGAGCTACAATAATAACCATACATTTTAGTAAGTTCGACCTTGCAAGGAGGCTATAACCACCTTAGAGGTTAATAATTCACAACAAAACCATGAACACAATCTCCTCAACATTGACTTCATGCTAATCTAATGGAGATATAAAGTATATCATCTCTTCTTCAACTTTGCACAATCAATGCATCCAAAACCACCTTTTAGACCACTCTGCACTTCTTGGCAATAAATCTATCACCTAAACACTTCTTATTGATCAAAACACATTACATACTTGAACCAACACATAAAGATCAATCAAGACACATTACATATCCCAACTATCCCCGCTCTTCAACTTTGCACACTTAATGTATCCTTCATAACAAGAACTCTATCACAAAAATAATAACATGACAAGATGGTCATACACACTATCCACACTCTGATCATTCTCTTAAACTAGCCACTAATCTCTCACATACACTAGCAATCCTTCGCTCATTCTCAATACATCTAAAATAACTTTTTGGATCACTTTAGGACTTTTTGCTCATGCTCAGCCTATAAGAGCACTATTCTTCCATTAGAAAAATGACCTATAGGTCATAATCATAATCCTAAATCTACTCTACTCATCAACCCAAAAATTGGGCACACTTGATCTCTTTTTTTCTTTGATTCAATGCTCACACCTCTCCAAGTTATACATGTCTAAAACCCATCATCTTTGGTATTACTATTTATAGAGAAATATTGATCAACACCATCTTGGTCAGATAATAGGCATGTATTAAGCCTTAATACATCTATAATATGAAGATAATACTCAATAAAATCTACATAGGTTGGCCATATCATCTATGGGTCACCCTTAAGTAGCTACACCTTTTCAACAAGGCACTTTTAGCTCTTATAGGTCTTATAGAGACCTATTCAGCCACTAGCACTTCCTCAAGAAAAAAAAGAACATAAGACCACTTTAAAATACATGGGTCCACTACTTATGTCCCCTTAAACATCCTAAAATGATCACATTTAACTTATCTCACCTCTGTGTATGCTCAAATAATTCAAACATTGACCTAGTGCACATAGTCACCATGAATGATCATTTTGACCTCACCCCTCTAAGTGTGTAAATGCTGACCTCATCAACATGCCTACTCATCTCTTTTTATCCATATTACAAATCTGGCTAAGTATGGGAAAATTGTGAATTCTATCTTAGAATCCAGCATTGAACCCTCATATCTTTGACCATTCTTTGACACATGACTTGAGATATAGTGCATAACAACTAGGTTTTATTATGATCACAACCATATGACTAACTCCCTTTAATTCCTTCTCATGTGGCAATGGTGACATCATCAAACTACCTACTAAGATTTTTTTCCACTAAACCCAAAGTGTCTAGATGGAAACTATGATCAACCAAATGAATCTCACTTACGTACACAATCTCTCCAAGCATATATAACCTCTTAGGGACCCCTTTCACATGATCCAATCACCATACTCAACCCTAAACACCTTTGATTAGTCAAACTCTGATGATCAACTTAGCCACCTTCAAGTATATAATAAAAAGCACATTAAAAACTTTGTTATTGTCACATAGACTATCAAAGCACTTCATCCATTCACCAGGACCTCACAATGACACCAACATGACAAGTCTCTAACACAATGGATGTTTCATTACCTAATCATATTCATAAAGAAGTACAATAGTTAGAGGATCTTTACAATCAAAGGATTTGTGCAGTTAGCTACCCTCCTATACGTCTATTACCATATTCCGTTATATATACACTCTCCTTTTGTCCAATCTACTAGGGGAATGAAAACACACACAATACTAGAAAATGAAATATTATGAGGAATAAATCCTCATTATAATATTGTGCATCCTCTATTGTTGTTTATTTCCACCTAAAAAGAATAGTATAGACAAATTCCACTACCATTAAAATACTATCCTTGGCATTATCCAATTTGGTGTAAAACACACCACTAAAAAAATAGAAAAACACAACACATAAAATTTATCACCAAATCATCTAGGACCTATTGTTCGTGACTGACAAGAGGATTTGAAACCTCTAGATTTTATTTCCTTCATTCTCTAATTCTTGCTACTTAGCCAATATGTTGATGAAGTTTATTCCATTTTTGATAAAAAAAAATTCTCTACACACATAACTTATGCTTTTGACTCAAGACATCACATGTAAGTAATAATGCATCTAGTTAAAAAATAACATTTTTGACATTTTTAATTTTAACACTTTAACTTTTAATATTGACATACAATAGACTAAAAATCATTGACATGGATCAAATGACTCTATCATTGACACTTTTAATTTTTTGACATAAATATCTTCATTGACATAAAAAATGACTCTAATTCTAGACATGACACTTTTGACAAATTTAGACTTTTTATACCTTGACAAAATTGAAACTTCACTAAATAAATTTCTAACCATCTTTAAATACCAAACATAACATAACATAGATAATAAACATACCATTAAAGAAACTTAGACCCTATATAAGTATTGTATAAATTGAACCCCTATTTAAAAACTAAGGCTACATAAATAATACACTAATAAAACCTTATGAGATTTGTGTAAACCCTAATACTTAAACTTTGTAAAGAAATAAATTTATAAACTTTGACAAAACAAATAAATTACTTACAATGAGGCTAACCGCATTAGGAATAATTTTAACTGAAAGAGATGAATAACATATAATGCAATATTATTCTAAAATGTACATATAAACTTAGTGATTAACAACACACATTAATCCAAAGCATTGGATAGTGAACTGGATGTGGATAGGTAACAAGTAGGAGGTGACACCATCACCTAATGTTGGAAACATATATGACTTACCATGTATATTATGATGGGATGTAGGCTTTAATAGACACAATTATGAGGAGAATGGATTTATTTCTTAAATAAAATTGAAACCAGTATTGAAAGGACACACTGGTCTATGCACAAGTTTGTTACATGGATTGAAAGTGATATACTAGGCAAATCTAAACCTAAATCATGCATAGGAAAATTGTGAATTATATTGCATGGAAAATTCAAGGGATAAAGTCATGAGCTCAAGATTAGATGATGTTCTGAGATAAAATGGTGGGAGATAACCATTGATTGAGAATAAATCATATACATCAATGCAAGATTCTACCACTTCAAATGAAATCTCTATGTTTTTTATGTGATCCAACCAAAATGGTTATAATATCTACATTTACAATCCCTTGAGGAGAAATAATAATCTTATTGTTAGATCAGGAAGCACAAGCAATATTTATGGTTAATACTAAGTAAAATGCAGATCATGATGAATCATCAATGCATGATATGAAATATGTGGAATGGATGGATGTATGAGTGATGGTTTTACCAAAAGAGGATAGTGTGGAGACTTTGAGTACTTGTGAGCTGAATCACACCAATATATTTATATTATACCTTTTTTATCTCCTTGGAGTTACTAGCAGGATTAAAAATAAAGGCTGAGAGAAAGATGGATAGAATATACAAACAAACCAAAAACATAGCTTATAAAATTGAATTAAACTATATTCTGATATGTAAAATTACAACTTACATTCTTTGAACTCTCTTTATGAATTAGGGAAATAAAAAAAAATTATATGCCCTTCACAATACTCAAAATACCATATCCTTATAACAAATGATAAATAGAATCATAAACTACTATAATACCAGATCTTGGGGAAGATCAGAGTTACACAAATAAATTTGAATACATAGAAAAAATAATGCACATAATAATATTATTGAATTAATTTAGTTATTCAACTTAACAACCATATGAGATATTAAACACACTTATATATGAAGTGCATGAGCTAAATATGGGGATCACAAGATCCCCATAAACCCTGAAGTACACAACCAATTAACTATATCAAACCACTAAGGATATTTTTATTATTAATGACAATAATAACATACCACACATAACTAATAACACAATATTGTTAAAACTAACAATATTCATGTTTAATACATATTAATAACGTGAAAACACCCTAAAAAAACAATCATGCCAAAAATCCTTTAACACCCTTTTTTATCATCTTGGTTATCTAATGTGAACTAACCAGTTATGGAAATTTATCTCTTAATCCCCATAGTTCCACTAGCTTTCCTTTAGAATGAAATTACATGAACATTTCTTGGAAATTTATCTCAATAGTGCCTAATATCGTGAGCCATTATACTCCCAAAATAATTTAAGTCTTGCCCATAGGAATAGTAAACATAGGATAATGTAGTAGATAGTCCCCCATTGCTATTTTAATTTTTTGGCATTTTTTAGAACAATTAACTACACCACCATCTACAATCATGACCTAAAATTGTGGGGTTGGGTAGATGAAAAAACTCAACCAAGCAACCAACTTATTATTGATGAAATTGTGTGTAATTCCTAAGTCAATCAACATTATGACCTTCTTTTTCTTGAGGAAATCCACCAGATTAAACATCTAAAGAGTATAAATACTTGTAAGGGCATGGTAGGAGATAGTAGGTTGATAATCTACAGCTTCCTCCTCAAAACCCTCACTAGATACCTCCTCATCTTCTTCATCCTAATTGGCCCCTTTGATGTAAAATAACTTATTGTCAACACATTGATGACCTTTTCTCCATTTGTTATTTTAACCATAACACAAACCTTTGGTACACTTATCTTTAATTTTTTATGGTGTCAATCTGGTAGGTTGAGGTATTGATATATTTGAGGAGGTGTGTTTCCATATAGTAGTGAAAGGATGATGTTTTCTCATCTCTTCTTCCTATGATAAGCATGCCATTGATATAGCTTCAGATATATTTTTGTTATTAAACATGTGAAACTCTAATTGAATGATATATTTTATTCTACCCTAAAATAGGTTAGTCAAATTTACCTCAGTGATGTCTTTCAAACATAAGGATAAATTATAAAATGCATGAATATAATTCTTCACTATTCCTATTTTTCACAATTTGGCTAATTGGATGAACTATTTTTAGAAACATTATCTTGATAGTGAGACATTAGTTCATCAATGCATACTGACCATGTAACAGGAGTACTAATATTCTTATTTAGAGCACACTAACAATGATACCAAATGAATGGCTCATGTTCTAGATATAAATATCCTACAACCACCTTTTGAGAGTTTGAAGTTTGGTAAATATCAAATAGATTTTCAATTTAAGTAATCTAAGTGAGTGGATCCTTACCATCAAACTTGCATAAGTCCACTCTTGGAAACATCAATTTCAACACCATATTGGTAGTGTTAATTTTGAGAGGAGGAGGACTAGAATGAAAAAGTGGAGGGTTGTTGAGTGAAAAGTGAGATGAAATGGTATCTAGTTATGTCATGATCTATTGTAACTAATTACTCACACAATTAAGCCCCCCTTACATTACTGGAATTTGAGTTTGGACTTGCACATCCTTTTGCATCAAGAAATGTATATTTGATTGATTTTGAGAAATAATCTCTTAAAACATCATATTAGAAGTTCTAGAATCCATGCAATCCTCTAAAGGAGTTTTAGGGTTTTCTTTCCCTTTTCCCTACCCATGAGTGTTAGGACTAGCCATAAGAAGGCTTGATGATGAACGTTATTTTGCCCTGTTGACCTAAATTTGACTACAAATCTTTAAAAATATGTTATCCTCAAATTTAAAAATATTAAAAAACATACCCAAACTAGATTTTTCCAAGCTTTGAAAAAATTTAAGTAAATTTGAAAAATTCTACAAATTTTTAGCTATGGAGTGAATTTATTAAAAACCCTAAAATGGAAATAACATAAAAAAATAGATCCAAATGATCTAAAATTTGAATGGAAGCTTACTTGAATTATTTTTCACCTCCATTAAAAACATTTAATAGAAGTTTGTAATTATTTATAAGATATATCAAAATTATAATATCTAAGGTTTTTTTTAATCTAATTATGGCCCAAATCAAAGATATGATACTACTTGTAATGATATCACTTCACCAAATAAGCATAATGATAGAAGCATATAACAATGATATGGAAATATAATATAAAACATGAATAAAAAATAATCTACTTCGAGGGGGTAACCTCCCAAAAGATTGATATAAGAAATGAGTACTTTGGTATGATGATTAACAACTAACCCTACCTCTTATTTATATTCTACCAAGGCCATGGAAAACCCCTAGGCTAACCTACTCAACATATGAGTGCATATATAAATGTAAATTAATATGGAAAAGGGTTATGCAAGCTATATGTTAGATACATATATCCCTAGACATGTCAATGGTTAAGGGCATAACAAATTAATTAGTAGAATTTATCAACCCCAAACACCAATGTCTGATGGAAGAAATTGTGAGTATTAGAGCATTAAGATGAAAACCCTATTTTAATTTTAAGTTATTTGAGACTTAGTGAAAATTGGATTTATTGAACCAACAAGCCAACAATCATTCTAAGCCCTCTCACAAGTAGAGAAGGACCTATTGATGGAAAAAAATAAAGATGTAAAGGTACTAATATTCATTCAGTAAGAAATGAAAGAGTTGATTTTTCCAAGGGTTTAGTTGCCACAAGGTCAAAACAAGCATGGGAAAGACTGAAAATATCATACCAAGTTACAAAAAAAGTTAAAACTACAAAAATACAAATATGTCGAAGGGATTTTGAGAATATTAGATGAAAGAATATTAAAGTATATACTATTTATTTACACATGTAATGGGTATTGTAAATCAAATAAGAACTCATGGAAAGAATATGGAAGACCATAAGTTGTATAAAAAATACGTAGAAGCTTGCATGGAATGTTTGATTTAGTTGCAATAGCCATTGAAGAATCTAAAGATTTAGCCAAGCTCTCGCTAGATGAATCAATAGGGTCACTTATATCACATGATTAGATTTTAAACCAATCAAGGGCCTCCTAAATGAAAAATGCATTCAAAACTTAGCTTTCAATCAATAGAACAATAGGGAGATCAAATTATAGTATAGGTAGAGGCCATTTTCACCAAGATGAGGTAGAGAATCTACTCAATTTGAAAGCATAAGACTGAAATTAATCCTACATACGTATTTCACTCAAATAAGAGGAAGAGGCAACAACCATTTTCAAAGCCACCATCAAGGAGAAAGCTATGATAAATCCAACATTCAATTTCATTATTATAAAAAATTTGGGTAGTTTGCATTTTAATTTAGAAAAAGGCAATATGATATAAAAAAGGAAAATTATACAAGTTAAAACTAGTCCAACACTAGTAAAAAAAACATAACTATAATAACATGTAATGTTACTCAAGAGAACTTAAATAAAGTATGGATCTTAGATAGAAGGTGTAGTAATCACATGCATGGAAGTAAGGATATGTTTAAAACAATGAATGACTTGGTAAAATTAGAAGTAAATGTAGGGAATGATCATTGAGTATTAATCATGAGGAAATGATCAATTAAAATAAGAATAAAATAAGGTGAAAATAAGCATATTCCTAGTGTATACTATATTTTTATATTACAAAATAATATCTTAAGAATTGCTAAACTAGTACAAAAAGGGTATAGGATATGCTTTGATAATGGTGAATATGTGATTTTGGATTAAAAAACTAGCCATAGGCTAATTGCAAAAATTGGGATGATAAGGAATAAAATGTTTCCTCTTTAGATCCAAAGTGAAGTATTTTTAGAACCTCAATGATTGAAATTTTCTTTTGAAGAAACATTTAAAGTCTCATATAAGAATCAATCTTGGTTATAACAATTGATATTTAGACATCTGAACTTTAGAGGATTATAGTATTTATATAGAAAGAGAACTGTAAATGAATTTCCACCAATAGAGCCACCTAAAACATCATGTGAGAGTTACATACTAAGAATGCAACATAGACAAAAGTTTCCAATTGAAAAATCTTATAGGGCAAGGCATCCACTTGAGATATTACATTTAGATATTTTTGGACCAATGTAAACACTATCCATAAGTGGGATTCTATATTTATTGACATTTATTGATGGTTTTAGCAAAATAACTTAGGTCTATTTCTTGAAATATGAATCATATGCATTTATTATTTTTAAGGGGTTCAATGATAAAGTTGAAAAATAAAGTGGATGTTATATCAAAGTGTTGAGAACCAATCAAGTGGGTGAATATATATCAAATGATTTAATGATTTTTTGCAAGGCAAATAGAATAAGAAAACAATTTACAACAGCATATATACCTCAATAAAATGGTGTAGCCAAAATAAAAAATGGGATAATGATGAAAATGGATTGAACCATGCTAAAATATAAGCATCTACCAAATGAATTTCAAGCTGAAATGGTTACATGTGTAGTATATATTCTAAATACATGTCCAACAAATGTAGTGATAAATAAGATACCACAAGAATCTTAGAGTTGAAGGAATCACAATCTCTCACATTTTAGAGTCTTTGGATGTGTATCATTTTTATAAATAAGATGATTAAGATGGGGGGTGTGAGTCAGTCTTCAAAAAAATTCATTCAATTCCATTTAAATATGTATGAATCACTATAACATGCATATACATCTTAGCAATCATAAGCATCAAATCATAAGAGCATGAAACAAATGAACATAACATATACATGGGAAAAAATCTAGGGGTAGAAAACCCTGTGATGAATCAAATGGAATATAGTCCTATAAGATAAACATAAATATTTATTAAAGCACCAAATTCACATGGATCACCAAACCTAATTAACCTAATACCAACTCAGCTAGGCTTTTAGCAAGCACCCACTTTCAAGGAGGCACCAACTCCCTAGATAACTCAATACCAACTCAATCACCTAATTATTTGATTGCCTTTATAAATGATTGTTGATTATAAAATATATAATGATCTACTCCCTTATCTCTTTTCTCACTTATATCCATCTCAAACTAGCCTTCAACCTTCTTCACTCAACTAGCCCTCTTCATGGCTTGATTAGGTCTTCTGATATTGATCCTCATATGCATAACATCTACTAGATATTCATGAAACTTATATAATGGTACACATGACATCATTCTTCTCACTAATTATCTATACTATTCTCTTGTTCTCTCCACTCTCTTCCCACTCTTAACATCCTCTCAACATACCGAATAGGCCTAAACTAACTTGCTTTTATACAACTCACTTGATCATATCCTTATTAGTAAAATACATATAAAAATAACTTATGTTTTCCATGAATAGGTCTTAGAATATAAAAATAATATTCCTTAATCATGAATAAATCACTATAATAGGTTGGCCATACATCAAATAGCTCTTACTCTTCTTTTAGGCTTATGGAGATCTAATAAGCCTTCTTAACAACACGTTACACTTTGATTTTTATTTAAGCATATAAAAAGCCCACACATAGTAGGAATAATTAATATTCCACTCAAATATATTTTATCCAACTTTAATTTAGGTCCAAAATACCTTTTAGGTCCAATCACCACTTGAACCCTTTCTCAAATCACTACATATAAAAGGCCTACACATATACAAAAACTCTGTCTAAAAAAATTGAGGCATCCACTCAATTTTGACAAACAACCATGGAAAAATATTACATATTCATATACCTCATCACCTTAGGGTCATCAAAAACTTCATAGATGCTTCATCTTAGGACAAATAAGCGTAAATACTTCTCTGTAAGATGTTCACTCAGAACTGCCAACTGATTCCAAAATGCAATCAAGGAGACATGAATATATAACACATGATTGAATATATTCAAGGGATTTCAATAAATGAACATGATATTATACCATCCTCAGAGTAAATTCAACCAATCATATAATGATATCTAATGAAAATTATTGGTCTTATAGACCAATCTGATGACTTCTCTCTAACAGACTCTACTCAATTAGATAAGCAATTTTGGATTCAATATTTCGACCTATTACACAAAATTTATAGAATTTTCAAATAATGGATAGATCACTAAAGACTAAAAAAACATCATCATGTATTTTAATGCATTACTCTCATATGAAAACACACCAGGAAACATTTTCTCACATCTATTTGATTTCTTTACTGTCTATACCACTAGGTCTGTTAGTGAATGGCCAACTTTGATCATAATTTTCACACATGAGATATGGAACCTATCCATAAATATTCATGAATAAAAACTACAAGTCTCAAAATTTTATCTTCATCTACTTAGCAATTTTATCTCAATCAGCTTTATTTGCTAAAATAAATATTTGAAAGATAAGCACTTTCCTATAGGGTCTGCTCACTCACCTAAGAAACCAATCACACCAAAAGATGTTTAGGAGAGTTGAATTAAACATATAATCACATGTCTGATCATATCAAACACTTCTAATCTCTTTAGAACAATATATTCAACCTCAAGTCACTGTTGGGTTTTTATGAATGTTTAGACCATTTCTAGTCTTACCAGTCATTCGTAAAAATTAGCTCCTCTTTATAGAAAATAATTATTTGAAATTTTATATTAAACCCTTGTTAATATAAAATGAACAACTTAGGTTCTCATGTAAAAGATGCATGTGCTAATGATCACTAATAAAAGCTTCTTGGGTAGACAACTCTTCATTCTGTGCACTTGAGAAACCTTAAAATACTGTTCAAAATTTTAATTTCAAACCATGACTTAAAAATTCATGTACATACTTAAAACAACATGAATCACCTATGTCAATGTTCACCTACTCACCCATGTCATGAAAACTAATCATGTTACCTCATCTAGCCACTATCTCTCTTCTTGCTTTCTAAGCCTTGGTTTATAAGTCTTATTAGGCCTATAATCTGGCATTCTAGCTACTCTATAAGCTTCATCTTGAAACTCTCCTATGTTTCAATGTCTCTTGTGTATTCTAATTTAACCTCATACATTCACTCTTATTTATAATTTCAATAGAATATCTTCAAATCTACTGCCAGATATTTAGAGCACAACTAGGATATTCATAGCATCTTCAGAGCTAAAAACATAGATATTTGAAGATGACATTTTGATCAATTACAAGGTACTCAAAACCTTATGTACAAACTCAGTCAATCTCTCTCATGCTAAAACATTGTCAAGTATTCTTCAGAGCATTTATCATCTTTGTATCTCATTTGTATCAGCTTTGAAATTACTTACATAGATCTTTAGAGCACACAAATTCTTCATTAGATCTCACTCATATCATCATGCCACCTAAAAATACCATCTCACAAGTTATAGACAAAACATTACAAGATGATTTACACTTGACAAACTGACATATACTCATTCATGATGATTCTCAAAGATTTCACTCAAGCTAATATTAGAACATTCTTAAAACAACATTCTCTCATCATTATTCTAATACAATAATAATACTCACTAATCTTGGCAATAAAACTCATTTATATATACCTCAAGGCTTACTTGACCAAGAACCTTTGACATGAATGATATTAGATTGACATCAATGAAAGAACCATGCATCTTCATAAGAATCTTTGACATCAATGGCAAAATTAAATATCAAATCTGAACACTAAATGGCAATGCTCAACAATCTCCCCCTTTGTTATTGATGGAAAACATACTTAAAAAAACTATGTCAACCACTCTTGATGGCAATCATCTCTTCAAGCTAGTTCTTGCTTATTATTTCCCTCTATGACATTTCACTTTTTATTTATGCTCCCTTTTCTTACCCTTTTTGATCTTTCTCCCCCTTTGAAATTAATGATAAAGGTCTTCTATAACTATCATCTCTCTTATAATGAATTTTAGATTACAAGATCAATTCAACACAAATCAAGCTTAGTTAGCAACTTGAAAAACTCCCCCTAAAACCATGTATACCTTATTTTAAAAAAAAAAAAAATCAATTATACATGAAGGTAATGAGCATGATTATCTCCAACTTCATATCTCAATGATTTTTAGGGGTAGGAATTACACTCAATTCCTGTCTTTACAGCGGTTTGGTCAGGATATCTACAATTTGATCATGTGTAGAAACATATTCAAGTTTGACACTTTGTTCACTTTCTTACTCTCTTAGAAAATGATATATGATGGTAATGCATTTGGTTCTTGAATTAATTATAGGGTTTTTTGAGACACTTATAACACTTGTATTTTCATAGTAGATGTGGCTTAGACCATCATACTCCACCTTGTAATATTTTAGAGTTTATCTCATCCATAGGACCTTTATGAAACATGAAGATGCTGCAATGTACTTAGCTTCACAAGTGGATAAAGATACTAATGGTTTCATCTTACTTATCCATGACACTAGGCATCATAATTGGAAGAAATCTAATCTAATGATACTCTTACTATCATCTATATTTCTATAGGCTATCATGTTGAAATCCTTACCTTTTGTATACCACAATCCATAGTCTATAGTTCCCTTAAGATACCTGAGTATAATTTTGAATACTTATAGATTATTCTCCTTTGGATCTACTTGAAATCTTCCTATAAGACCTACTTCTTGCATGATGTTAGGTCTATACGTATTGGTATATAATATAATTCCAATCATTGACCTATAAGACATCTCATGGACCTTTGAAAAATCATCTTCCTTTCTTAACTTACTTCTTGTGACCATGGGTTTATTAATTACCTTTAATTCTTCCATCTCAAACTTTTACACATCTCTCTAATGTACTTGGATTATGAGATAAATATACCTTTTTCAAATTGAGTGATCTATAGGCCAAGAAAGAATAATAGTTTTCATAGCATAGACATCTCAAATTCTTTCTTCATCAATTTTACAAAGGCCTTTGTCATGTTTTCATTATTTCCACAAAAGATGATGTCATTCACATAAACAACTACTATCAATTGATGGTCATCTTCTATCTTGACATATAGATTACTATCTACAACTCCTGTTTTGAATCCTAGATCTAGTAGATACTTGTATAACCTAGTATACCAAGCTCTAAGAGATTGATTTAGACCATAGAGATAATTTTTAAATCTACAAACATAGTCTTTGTTATATGTTAGAGATAACCCTTAAGGTTTCTCAATGTACACTTCTTCTCGATTCCCATTCAAAAAGGTAAATTTTACATCCATCTGGTATAATTTAAATATTTTAAATTCTACATAGGCTAAAAACAATTTGATGCCTCCAATATAGCTATTGGTGCAGAGGTCTTCTAAAAATATACCCCTTCAATGTATGCATATCCCTTGCATACCAATATACCCTTACTCCTAGAGACTTCTACATCTTAATTCAACTTATTTTTTAACACCCATTTTCTGCCAATGACATTTTTATCTTTAGGTCTAGAAACTAATTTCTAAGTTTCATTATTCTCTATTTGATCTAAATCCTAATTCATAACATCTATCCAACATTTTTCTTTGATTTCTTCTATAATATTCTTAGGTAAAATCTTGGATAATATTGAAACATTATCTTGATTTAGATTACTTAAAAATATTTTCCTTGTTTGCATACTTGCATTCTTATTTCTAATGATTTGAGATTTAAGATGATCTCTTTAAATCTATCTTGAAGGTCCTTTTTATTCCTATCTCTCTTCAACTTCTTCTTCCTCTTCATCAATCTCTACAGTCTCTTCATCATTCTTGAAGTCCAAATTGTTTGAATTATTCTTTGACTGCAAGTGAGATTTTCTTATCTCATCAACCTTTACATTTATACTTTCCACTATATTTTTTAGTCTCTTGTTATAACATTTATAGGCTGAGCTCATTAATGAGTATCCTAAGAATGTGCCTTCATCAAATCTAGAATCAAGCTTACCCAAGTTTTCATCATCTCTTTTAATGAAACCTTTGCTCCCAAAAATTTTAAAGTGTTCTACATTTATAGTTCTTCCCTTCCATAGTTAATAAGGATTCTTGTTACCATTTATCCTTTTTTTTCCTCTATTCAAAATATAGACATTAGTGCTAACTTCCTCTCTCCAATATCCATCAGATAATATAGATTCATTCAACATAGTTTTATCCATTTCTTGAACTATTATATTCTTCATTTTCACTGCCCAATTATACTGAGGCATCCTGGCTTCTAAAAATTATCTTCTTATTCCATGAACCTCAAAAAATTCATCAAACTCATATGATAAAAAATATCATCCACTATCAGATCTTAAGCACTTGATTTTCCCATCTTTCTCATTCTCAAAAATGGACTTGAATTTTCTAAACTTAACAAGAGATTCTAATTTCTCTTTCAATAAAAAAACCCAAGTGACAATTATGTAATCATCAATGATTAACATGAACTAGTTATCTCCTCTAAAGATATGAATTCTCATAGGCCCATAGAGATCAATGTAGATTATCTATAGGGGTCTTGTGCTAGAGTAATTGTTAGTCTTGAACCTTCTTTTAGTTTGCTTACCATGTTGGCATGCCTTTCAAATAATGTTTATAGGTTTGATGATCTTGAGTAGGTTCTTTACAGACTTATTAGTGCTAATTCTAACCAAATTATCAAAGTTTAGGTATCCTATCCTTCTATGACATAGCCAACTTTCATCTATATTGATGATGAAACATCTATCCTTCTTAATATTAATTGGTATATATAAGTTATTTTTACTTTTCTTGGCATTACCAATCAACCTTATTGATTTGGATCTTATTATCTCACATCCCTTGTCATGAAAGGCTAGTGTGTATCCTTGAGTGCAAATTTGACTTACACTGAGTATGTTATGTTTCAAAACATCCACATATAACACATTTTGGGTCTTTGTCTTTCTATTATCCAAACTTAAGACACATTTTCAAACTATATTATCAGTTGTATTGTATCTAAACCTCATTTTTCCTATAGAATTCTTATTTAATGTGATAAAATTATTTCTATCTCCTATGATGTGGCTTGAGAAACCACTATCAATATACCATTCCATGCCTTCATTTTGAATGTGAAAGGCAGTCTAGACTATCATAGAATCCTCTTTGGTTTTCTATTCATTATTGACAAATGGTCAATATTGCTTCTTGAGATAAATATGTCTAATCTTAATTTTATTTGGCTTCCATACCAATGTTTGATCCTTTTTGTGCATTCTATAAGCTTCATGTATCTTTTTTAATCTTGTAAGTCTTTCAACTTTATTAGATCAAAATCTTACAATACATCCTATATAGTGACATACATATAAAACAATATTCCTATACTTACCATGGCTCTAATATGAATTATCCTTTATTACATTGGGTTGATTGATTGGTTTTTGATATTCTTTAATTTTTCTAAGTTTTCATGTTCTTTCTCAAACTTGCTCATTTTGTCCTTCAACTGGTTATACTCAAATTATTTTAATGTAAACCTTGTGTTAATATCTTCTAACTGACTATTGAGATAATGAATAGTCTTATTTTAATTCTTAAAATCATTAAGTTCTCTTATGATTTCAATTTTAGGGTTAGCTTCATCTTCTTCTTCTTCTTCATCATACATGTCTTCTCCCAATTGATCACAAGACATCTTGTGCTTCTTTAGATCTCTTTCAAGCTGTTAGACTTTATCATAAAGGACTAAGATCTAATACCAATTATTGGAAACAAGATGATTGATATGGGGGGGGGGTGAGTTAGTATTCAAAACTTTTCATTCAATTCCACTTAACTATGTATGAACCATTCTAACATGCATGTACATCTTAGCAATCATAAGCATCAAATTATAAGAGCATGAACACAAAATATATGTGGGAAACCCTCTAGGGATAGAAAACCCGCTAATAAATAAAATGTACTATAGTATTATAAGACAAACATAATTCTTTAGTGAATCAAAAACTTCACATAGAACACCAACCCCAACTAGCTTAGCACCAACTCAGCTAGGCTTTTATCAAACACCCATTTTCAAGGAGGAACTAATTTCCCTAGATGATTCAACACCAACTCAGCCACATGATTATTTGATCACCTTCAAAAAACCTTATTGTTTTTACAACATATGATGATCTAATCCTTTAGCTCTTCCCTCACTTATATCCCTCTCAAACTAGGCTTCACCCTTCTTCACTCAACTAGCCATCTTCATGGCTTGATTAGGTCTTTTTATCTTGATCCTCATATGAAAAAACTCGATTAGATATTCATGACACTTCTTTGATAGTCCATGTAACCTCTTTCTACTCACAAATTTTTTGTATCATTATCTTGTTTTTTACACTCTTCCCACACTTAACATCCTCTCAACCTACCTAATAGACATAAACTACCTTACTTTTATACAAGTCACTTGATCATGTCCTTCTTAGTCAAATACATATTCAAATCACTTAAGTCCACCATAGATAGATTTTAGCATATAAAAATAACATGCATTAATCATGAATCAATCAATACAATAGCTCGGTCATACATCGAATAGATCTTACTCTTCTTTTAGGATTTTGGAGACCTAATAGGCTTTCTTAAACACACATTTCCCTTAGATATTACTTTAAGCATATAAAAACACCTCAAATAGTAGAAAAAAGTCATCTAACACTCTAATAGACCTTATAAATATTTTATTTAGGTCCACAATACCTTTTAGGTCCAATCACCACTTGAACCCTTTCTGAAATCCTTGCATATATAAGGCTTGCACATATCAAAAACTTTGTCTTGAAAAAATGAGACATACTAAATTTTTGAAAACAACCATGGAAATAAATTACATATTCAAAAAATTCATGATCTTAGGGTCATCAAAAAATTAATTTGATGCTTCATATTAGGGTAAACATGCTCAAATACTTTTCTGCAAGATGTGCACTTAGAACCACCAATTGACTCAAAAATATAATCAAGGAAACATGAACATTTGACATATTATTAAATATTTCAATGGATTTCAATGAATGAGAAAAATATTATAACATCCTTAGAGAAACCTCAACCAATCATATCATAATCTCTAATGAAAACTATTGGTATTATAGACCAATATGTTGAACTTATCTCTTACAGACTCTACTCAGTCAGATAAGCCATTTTGGATTCAATATTTCAACCTCTTACATAGAATTTAAAGATTCTATAAATCATAGATAGATAATTCAAGAATCTAAAAACATAATCATGAATTTTAATGGATTACTTTCACATGAAAACACATTAGGACACATCTTCTCACATCTATCTAATTTCCTTACTGTCTACACCATTAGGTCTGTTAGCAACTAACCAACTTTGATCACCTAATTTTCACATCTAAGGTCTCAAACCTATCTATAATTTTTCATGAACAGTAACTAAAAGTATCACACTTTTATCTTCATCCACTTATTAACTTTGAATCAGTCAACTCTATCTACAACAATAAATCTTTGAAAGATAGGCACTTTACTGTAGGGTCTGATCACCCACTTGAGAAACCAATCACACCTAGAGATGATTGAGAGATTTGAATTCAACCTCAAATCACTTATCTAATCATATCAAACCATTCTAATCTTTATAGAACAATATCTTCAATAGTAGGTCATTATTAGGGTTTTATGAAGGTTTAGACCATCTCCAATCTTATCGATCATTGATAAAACTTAGCTCCTCTTTCTAGAAATCAATGCTTGAAACTTTAATATATAAACCTTCCTTATATACCATGAATAACTTAGGTTGTCATCTAGAAGCTACACATGCCAATGAGGGTTGAGAAAACCTTCTCAGGTAGATACCTCTTCATTTTGTGAACTCAATAAACCTTGAAATACTTTTACAACCTTTTCTTTGCAAGCCATGACTTAAAACTTCATGGACAAACTTTAAATAACTTTAATCACCTATGTCAGTGTTCACCTACTCACCCATGTCATGAAAATTGATCCTGTTACCTCATCTGGCCATCATCTCTCTTCTTGATTTCTAAGCCTTGACTTGTAAATATTATTAGGCCTAGAGTCTAACCTTCCAGCTACATTGTAATCTTCATCTTAAAACTTTTTCATATTTCAATGTCTCTTTTGTATGCTCAAGCACCCTCTACACTCACTCTTCTTCAGAATTTCAACAGAAACATCTTTAGAACTATTTATAGATCTTTAAAGCATGATTGAAATCTTTGTATCATCTTTAGAGATCAAAAAACAAATTTGTAGGGTTGACCATTTTATTAATTAAAAGGTCCTCAACACCTCATGTACAAAATCAACTAATCTCTCTCATGTTCAAACACTATCAAGTATTCTTCAGATCATTTATCATGATGCCTATAAATACCATCTCAAAAATTATTTACTATTGGAGATTTTTTAGTGATGTCATGGAGGTGTCCTAGTGAGTAGATTAATTTCTTTGATATTCTAAGTGATAATGACAAAGTGTACAATGTGCTTATCCTAGTGTGTTTAAAGTTAGCTTGGTTGATCTTTAGAGTTTGACTATTTATAAATGTTCAAGGATGAGTGTGGTGATTTGAGCATGTACAATGGGTCCTATTATAATTCAATAACTCTTTAAGTGCTTGTGTGCATGAGTGGATTTCATTTGGTTGATCATTGTTTTCATCTAGACATTTTGGGTGTAGTGATTGAAAACCTAACTAGGCATTTTGATGACATCTACATTTTTATGTGTAAATGAGTCAGGGGATGTTGGTAATATGGTTGTGATAAAATTAGTCCCTATTTTGTATGCATAAATTCTAAGTTCTAACAATAAATTTCAATAAAATATATGCAAGTACAAATTTGGGCTCTAAGGCAGTTTGATAGTGTTTTTCCATACATAGCCAAATTATCAATGTGGAAAGAAGAGCCAAGTAGAATATTGATGAAGTTATATCTCTCACATGTGGAAAGGAGAATTTGGTCATATGGGTTTATTCAATTTTTTTCCTAATTAATTTGTACTAACTTTCAAGTCAAGTGATGAAGTGCATCAAAAGCTATGCATGTGCAAAGTTGGCGTTTCCAGATAGTTCTAGACATAGTTGGCTCTATAAATGGATAAATATAAGGAGGTATTTTAATGTCTTTATATCTCACATGTGTGAGTGTTCTAGGATTAGATTGATACATGATTGGATTACTTTTTAAAATAAGAACATATGGTCCAAATTTGAGAACATGTGAGTGGGCGAGGTAAAAGATATGACTATGAAAAGTTGGCCTTCTAGGAATATATAAATGGTCCCCATACTTAGTATATTTTACATAATGTTAAGGAACATGACCAAATGAATATCTAATGGCTCGTGGGTGATCATATAGTGAATATCTATGGTATGCAGAAAGTTAAAGAGGTCAAAGTGTTTGTTGGTTAACAAAGTTAGAGATCAGGACCAAATAAAGATATGATGGTATACAGGTGATCATACATGATTGATCTAAAGTAGAGAGGACATGAGATTTGAGCATAGTGTTTGATGTTTAACTGTGACCGTTTGGATTTAAATATTCAAATTTATGAAGGAAAAAGTAGAGTTCAATTTTTGTGCCATATATTTCAATATATGTCAAATTTGCCCATACAATAAAAAGCAAATTTATAGATGATTCCAAAGAACATCTTGAAATATATATTTTAATGTATCAATGTATGTTCAAACAAAGGTATTAAGGTCCAAAGTTGAATATGTGTTTAACTATGTTTTTAAGTAACCTAAGAAGGGTAATTGAGCTTGTTCTGATGTTGTTTCGATGTTTAATGATAAATTAGATATTGGAGAATATTATAGGCTCGATAAGGATCATATGTGTGAATTATGAGGTTTTAACCAATTGTATGTAGTATGAACAAAGGTTTAGAAGTTGACTGTGTGTTCATTCATGGTGAATGTGTGTACAAAGAAGTGCTTGAGTTAATTGAGCTTAAGTAAAAAGGTACTGTGATATTTTAAAGATATCAAAGGGGTCATGTGGAATGGATCCATGAATTTTGGAGTGGTACTATGTTCTTTTTTTTCTTAGATAAGTGTCAAAGAGCTTAATGGGTGTCCATAGGATGTAAAAGTGACTTAGGCCTATTTGAATGAGGATTGTGCTTAAGTGTGACCCATGTAAGATGCCTTAAGGGTTAATTCATTCCTACTAGACAAACAATATGTTGATAATTAAAGAATTATCTATAAATGGTGAAACCAAATGTGTTGGTTTCTAGACTTTTGAGAAGATGAGTGCAAGGTGTATGTGAGAGTTTTGAAGCGAATGAGAAATAAAGTGCCTAGTTGATGAGTTAATGAGTAGAAAAGATTGAGGACTATGTGTATGACATGTAGGTCATATTTTTAATGTCTAAATAGTGCTACTTTGGTTTTAGGATATGCGAAGAGGTGTGAGTGTGCATATGAGGATAGTTTGAGTGAAGGAGAGAGATTGTGGCATGCCTATGTGAGAGGCCTATATGAGATAGAGAGAGAGTTTGTGTAAGGGTTAGATAATCATAGATATATCATCAGGTGTTGAACACATTAGTTATAAGGTGGATGTGTTCAAAGGATCATGTAAAGGCCCTGATCTTCCATAGGGCTAGTTACTCCTTGTGAAATAGGTGGTTGACTAAAGATCTTTGGTCAGGAGGACATTATCAAGATTTTATAGTCTAAAGGACTTAACCAGTATATTTTTTGTAATTTCTTATTAGACAATTAGTCCATGTGTTATAGGCTTGAGAGTGGGTTTTATTCCCCATGAGGGTTTCCCATAGGAACTATGTGTTGTGTGTTTGATCTTATGTATGCATTGAATGAATGATCTCTCTTGTTAATGTTGCTTGATCAAGTTGGTATATAATGATTGTTTAATAAGTTTGAAATGATTAGATTTTAACTTTAAATATATAGACTCATTGATTCACCCCCTTTAATGATTATACCTTTAACATAGACAAAGCATTACAAGATTATTTACACTTGGAAAACTAACCTATACTCATTAATGATGCTTCTTAGATTTTTAACTCAAGTTGATATTAGAACATTCTTCAAATAATATTTTCTCATCACTACTCTCATACAACAACAACACTCACTAAACTTGGAAACAAAACTTATTTATATACATACCTCAAGGCTTACTTGACCAAGAACCTTTGACATCAATGATATTAGATTGACATCAATGAAATAACCATGCATATTCATGAGAATCTTTGACATCAATGAAAACATTAAATATCAAAACTTAACACTCAATGACAATGATCAACAATCATACTTTTTGATATCTCAAGAATTGAGAAATAAGTTATATGATATAGGTAAAAAGTACATCTTTGTGGGTTCTAAAGAACAATATAAAGCATATAATCTATGCAATCTAATTAAAAATAAGGCAATAATTAGTCATGATGCAGAATATGTCGAAGAAGAAGATTAGGATGGGAGTATTGACAAGATAACCATAATTATAATAGTAACACCACATAAAAATAAGATAGTAGAAAATGATACACAAAATGTTCCTCAAAATACACAAGTAAATTTTTTGAAAACATCTTCTAAGGCACTTACCACTCCAAATCCATCTACTTCAACAACTAATAACAATAGTGAGCCTTCTAATCCAACACTTGCATTATTGGGATCATGGTCAATAGACAGTTCAAATAAGACATGTAGACTAAAGAAGATTTATGATGAGTCACAAGAGGCTGAAAATGTTTATTTATGTTCTGATTTTGCATTTTTAACACAGGTTGATCCAATTTAATTTGAGGATGTAATTAAAGATGACAACTAGATTACAACTATGTATGAAGAATTCGATCAATATAAAGGAATCAATCATGGGATCTTATATAAATTTTTGAAGGAAAGGAAATAATTAGAGTGAAATGGGTTTATAAAACAAAGTTTAATGGTAATGAGAAAGTTGAGAAACATAAAGCAAGATTAATAGTTAAGGGCTTCACAATATAGCCTAGCATAGATTATAATTAAACATTTACACCTATATCAATATTAGATAATGTTATAATGGTGTTGTCTATTTCATCTCAAAACAATTGGAAGTTCTATAGAATGGACATCAAATCAACATTCTTGAATGGCATTTTATAATTTTATATACAACAACCTCCTAGTTATGAAGTTTTGGGAGAAGAGCACAAGGTCTATAACCTAAAAAAGAATTTATATGGATTGAAGAAAGATCTTAGATCTTGTTGTAGTATAATAGATATTTATTTCATGAATAATGGGTTTATTAAGTGTGGAAATAAACCCACCTTTTATGTCAAAGTAAATGATTAGAGATAAATTTTGATAGTTTACTTATATGTAGGTGATTTGATATTCACTGATAATTTGTCAATTGAAACATTTAAGGAAACCATGAAAGATGATTTTGATATGAATAATTTGGGGTTTATGCGATATTTTCTTGGTATAGAAGTAAATAAATCTAAAAAATGCATTTTTATAAGTCAAACTAAGTATGCTATTGACTTGTTAAATAGATTCAATATGCTAAATGTTAATTCAACACCAACACTGGTTGTATTGGATTTATAACTTAGCAAGGAAGACACAAGTTTAAATGTTGATGCAACCTTATTCAAAATATTAGTGGGTATCCTCATGTATCTAACCACCATAAGACTAGACATTATGTATGGGCCTTCATCTTATCTCAAGATTCAAGGACAAGCCAAAATAATCTCATTAGAAAGATGGAAAAAAGACACTAAGATACATAGTTGGAATAAAGAGTTTTAGGACCATGTATATGCCTTCAAATGACTTAAAGTCAATTTGTTATATGGAGACTGATTGGGAGGTAGCATGGATGACATGAAAATCACTTTAGGGTATGTTTTCATCTTGGATCAAGTGATATCTCTTGGGCATCAAAGAAATAATCCATTGTGACACTTTCCTCAACCGAAGTAGAATATGTTGCAGCCACATTAGTAGATTGCCAAGTAGTATGAATGAGAAGAGTAATTTCAGATTTAGAGCATAAGTAATAACAATAAAATAAAAATACCATGACAATAAATCAACTATAAAATTGTCTAAAAATCATGTCTTTTATAAATGTAACCAACATATTGACACTAGATATCAATTTATTCATGAGTTGGTGAATAATGGTGATACACACACACACACACACACACACACACACACACACACACACACACACACACACACACACACATATATATATTGATTTTTGAAAGAAATAATAACAACTAACAACATCTTTACCAAGGTGATTTCAATGAATGTGTTTGAGCATCTATATGAAAGCATAGGCATTATTGATAGTCATGTCAATGAAGATTAAGTGGGAGTATTGGTGGATGTGGACACCTAATTAGGTGATCTACTAATATGCCCTTCCACATCAAATTATTTGAATCTCTTCTCATGAATTGTATTTAATCCACCAAAAAAATTAATGTTTTACTTCCTTATAGTTTCCTATAGAGCATTTTGGTCAACGTTTCCTAATGTTTTATTTTGTAAAGATTCATTTAATGTATACTTTGTTTTAGTTTTGAAAAAAAAGAATGAATGAGTGTGTAAGAGAAGTGAAGATCTGTAAAATTTTAGATTAATGTATGAGATATTGAACATCGAAACTTTGTAAAATAAATATTAATACAAAGATAGATTTTTGTATATGTTTTTAATTTCATTTCATATTAGATGTGATTTATATTTCAAGTTATAGTTTTTTATTATGGGATTAATTCCATAAGGATATACTATGTCCTATCTCTATTTTTTGAAGTAAACACTTTAAATGAGGTATTTAAAGGTTTAATTCTAGTCTTTATCTTTTTCCACCTTCAAATGAGGATGATAATTAAAACCTATTGAACTTTAGATTACCTATAGTATCATTTTAATCTTACCAAATTTGAGCTATAGCACTTCATAGATTTTGACTCAATTTGATTCATGCACACTTACTTCACAATCAAGCTTACTCATTGTTTGATCTTTTATATAGGTCATGCATCTCTCACCCAATCTTGCACAATATTTTCCTTAAGTATTCTCAAAGACATACACATAAGTCCCATGCCATATCATAGAATTTTATACACTAACCCTTGCGTTCTCCACACTATACACTAGTTCCTATGTACTTTGAAACTCATAGTTTAATGCATTGTATAATTCATGCATTGATATCACCAATTTATGTACCTTTCACACCTACAATTTAGTACACCTTGTAGTTCTTCATTAAAAATTGAAAATTTGTGCACCTCATTAGCTCACACACTACACAAGTTATGTGTTAGCTCACTAACTTCTATGCACTCTATAGCTCATAAACCCATGCCCATATAGTTATATGCCTTGTCTCATATTTATATGTACCTCACCCACTCTTGGACTCTATATCACATTCATGTGTCACCTCACCTCGGCCACATGTTTTAAGGGATTCACTAACCATCATCTAGCCTGGAAGACAAACAAATGCAACCATCTTCTTAGTAACTGATAATGGTTATAACTAATCTTGTATTTTAAATATATAAGTATGTAACATACACATTCGGCATAAGGTTTATGCTTTTCACATAGTCATAACATGAATAACATGATTCACATATCTACACTATAAAACATGCACTGTAGAATATTGTACTAGTTTTCCCTATTCTCTGTTAATGAATAAAATTTACATTTCCTAAAAATAAGACTTTAGATCCATTAAATGTGTTTGGTTATTTATTTATAAATTAGCATTTCCCCATTCACTCTCCACAACCAAAATGTGGTTATCCCATATATGCTTGTGTTAGAGGTACAATCACTAAAAGGGTGGGGGGGGTAAATCAGTGATGAAAGATATTTCAAACTTTAATTGTAATTTTTTCAAAGTATTATAAAATATCAAAAGAATTCATAAAGCATACAAGTTATTCAAAACAATGAATAAGAGAGATAATTCAAGATCATACACATAACACATGAATTCTATGGAAAACCCTCATGGGGAATGAAACTCACTCTCAATCTCAAAAATAGATAGACTACTTGTCGTATAAGATGATGAATAACATGAGACCTTTTAGTGAAGTACCCAGTTTACAATGATCACTCACCCCTAAGTATGAAAAATCACCCACTTCTTCTAGATTTTGTGTACCCACACAACATCTATGAAATTAATATCTCTAAAACGTTGATTACCTTTCAATATAATAGATAAACAATGTATAACACCTATATTCCAACTCATCTCACTCATTCATACTTTCTCATACAAGCAATGCATCTAAACACTCTTTTTGGATCTCTCTAGTCTTCTTTGCTAATTCTTGATATGTTATGTACTTTAGTCCATCTACTAATCACACTTATTCTAATCTCCTTCCTTTGCCTCTATATCTTACCCTCTCAACATATACACATAAAAAGTTAGAAACCATTGCCTTGGTCTCTACTATATATAGATTCATCATGAAAAAACATCATCTAGGTCAGCCATAATACTCACCTTAACCCTTAAGACATATTAAATAGATCAATACCATTCTCCCAGGTCAATTATAACATCCATGGGTCATACTTGAGAAAATGTTAAACATTAAACATGTTGACCTAATATTTTTCACCTTATTAACTTTGAAAAAATTCACTCTATTGATCTCCTTGGATTATCTTGATATTTATCTTAAAATTCTCACCATCGATCTTAGATCCTAGCTTCCGTGATTGTGCCACTTGGCATCCCTGCATACCTTCTACACATATTGAACTATTGAATCCGATGAGATTCTACCACTTGGAACCCTCATGCATCTTCTAAGAAATCTTTGACATATTGATTAAATATGCAACATTGGATAACTTCTAAAAAAATAATGCACGCCATTAGATCATTATCTAGTTTGATGAAATTCTCACCATTATATCTTGATTTGATTAATGGTAGTTGTAGATCTTTAATATTACAAATTTGGCTAAGTATGGGAACTTAGTAAATTATGTTTGATAAGCCAAATTTACACCTTAATACTATTTTCTACATTGAACATAATGACCTAAAATTTGAGCCATAGCATATTCTCACATAGGGGAATCCATCCATATATCAAGTTGCTCCTAAAACCTTCACACATGTGAAATATGATGTCATAAAATTGCTCACTTAGCTTTATCTATTAGGATGAACACTTGAGCTTAGATAATCATATGACTAATCTAATGAATTCCATTCACTTTCATAATAATTATAAGCACCCATATCATACCATAGAGTCTCTAGAATATGTCCATACCATTAATATCATCCATCAATTACCTATCCAAGTCAAACATAGAAGAATCATGTAAGAACACTGAAGCAAATTGAATCACACTTTGTCATTGTCATTCTAGCATACATGACACCTCATTAACACCATTGATCACTTTGGACACATAATTTAAGAACCTCAAACAATATCCCCCTTTGTCATTGATGTCAAACACCGATTCAAACATTATGCTTAGACTTTGTCTCTCTCTTCAAGTACTTTCTCCCCCTTTGACACAATAACAAAGTGGACTCATCTTCTGATCCTGAGGACTTTCAAAGACTTCAATAACTAAAAATAGGAAAGGACCACCTATAAAATATGATACAAACTCCCCATAACACTGTGCATACCTCTTCTTACCTTGAACTTCTTAAACATGCTTTAAAACTATACTCTTCTTTGATCATACTCTATTTTATGAAGATAAAACATATAAGAGAAACAAAAATTGCTTAAACTTACCTTGAAAATGTTAAGAGAGACTCCTTATTACATTATTCACATCTCTTAAAGCCTCTCAAATAATATAAGTTATCCCCATAACTTCACTCTCCACCTAGATCATGATATTTGAATCATTTTAATACAAACTATTTGAAGCAAGCTCATGAACTAGTTGCTCCTGCTTAACCATGAACCTTCTATTGATTTGTAGACAAGGAGATGATTCCAAATATTTATCTTAGATACTCAAATGTTTTTTTTTTTAATGGTTTGGTAATAATGTTTGTAAGTTATTCTTTTGTAAGAACATATTCCAACTTAACATATTGATTTATCACTTATTATCTCAAGAAATTATATCTAATAGGAATGTGTTTAGTTTTTGAGTACATTATAGGATTATTTGAGATATTAATTACACTAGTATTGTCACAGTAGATGGGACAAAATTATTTTTTCCTTACCTTATAGTCTTCTCAGTTTTGAGTCATCCATATAACTTGAGTGAAACATGAGGCATAAACTATATATTTAGCTTCTATAGTGGATAGGGATACTAAGGCTTTATTCTTACTTAGCTAAGATACTAGACATTGACCTAAGAAGAAAACACCACCACTTGTACTTTTCCTATCATCCACACAACCAACCTAATCTACATTAGTGTATGTCTTTAGAGTAAATTCTTTACTCCTAGGATACCATAAACCATGTTCTATGGTGCTCTCAATATATCTTAATATTCTTTTGATTGCTTTCAAGTGAGATTCTCTAGGATCACCTTGAAACCTACCAACAAGACCTACTGCTTGCATGATGTTAGGTCTATAGGTAGTGGAGTACAAAAGACTTCCAATCATGGATTTATACAAGGTTTGATCAACCTTTGGTGAGCCATCTTGATTAATCAGCTTATAACCTATAATCATTGGTGTAATCATTGGCTTAAAATCCATTATATCAAATTTAATTAACATATAATTGATGTATTTAACTTGTGGAATGAATATCCCTACATCTAGTTGGTTAATTTACAATCCAAAAAAGAATGAAATATCCCCCAACATAGACATCTCAAATTTAGGCTTCATGACATATAAAAATTCTTACTCATATTGTCATTATCAGAATCAAATTTTATGTCATCAACATAGACAACTATAAGTTATTAATGATTACCTTTAGTCTTAATGTAAAAATTGCTATCAACTACCCCTCTTTTGAAACCTTGACTCAGAAGATACTTATATAGTCTATCATACCAAGCTCAAAGAGGTTGTTTAAGACCATATAAATCCTTCTTCAACTTGCATACATAGTCTTGATCACTTGAAAAGGAGAATCATTTAGGTAACTCAATGTACACTTTTTCTTCTAAGTTGACATTCAAAAAGGTATATTTCACATCCATTTGGTATACCTTAAAATCTTTGAAACTAGAATATTCCAAGAAAATTATAATTACTTCCATCCTTGCTATTGGAGAAAAATTCTCATCAAAATCTATTCCTTTAACCTAATAATATCCTTTACACACCAATTTAGCTTTATTTCTTGTGACCTCTCATTTCCCATTCATCTTATTTCTAAAGACCCACTTAGTGCCTATCACATTCTTGGTTTTTCATCTGGAAAATAGATCCCATGTTTCATTTTTTCCTATTTGATCATGTTTTTCATCCATAAGACATGTCTTTCATCTTTGCTAGCTTCCAATAAAGTTTTGGGTTCAACTGATGACAACAAGATAGTTTTTTGTTGATTATGATTGATCAACATTCTTTTTCTAGTTTAAAACCTTGCATTCATATTAACAATTACCTGGGAGGTTGGATGATACTTTTGTATTCTCTTAGATGGAGCTTTATTGTCAAGTCTTGCTTTTTCCTCTTCATCTTCATCATCTATTTGAATAGATAACTCATCTTTGTTTGGAATAGAATTATGAATAGTAACACTTACAAGTTTGACTTCTTAACTCTATTTGTATCATATAAACTCACATTTGAGCTTTTAATAATATTGTGAAGTCTCTTTTTAAATAATTTATAAGCAAATATGATAGAAGAGTAGCCTAAGAAGATGCCCTCATCATATCTTGAATCAAAAAAGAAAAGATTTTATTCATCTCTTTTGATATAACACTTGCTCCCAAATATTGTAAAATATTTGACATTAGCATCTCTATTCATCCATATGTCATATGGAGTATTATCACCATTTAATATAATTTAGAACCTAGTAAAATTGTAAACTAAAGTGTTTACTACCTCTTCCCAATAACCATCTAATAGTTTAGCATCTTGAAGAATAGTTCTACTCATTTCTTGAATAGTTCTATTTTTCCTTTCAACAACACCATTCTTTCCCATACTTTTGAATTAAACACATAGAAAAGGGGCTCAAATTTAATACCATAATCTAAAAAAAGTGGGTCCCCATTTCCATAAATAAATAAGGGATGTTGGGTACAATATACTCCTCAAGTATAATGGTGGAAGATCAGATTGTAAAGAAGCATAAGAGAATAACAACTCTTATTTTCTAGTAGAAAAATATTGTCTTCCTATCTCATGTTCTTTATAGAAGTCAAAAAATTCATGAGACCAAAACTCATCTCCTCTATCTGATCTTACACACTTAATTTTAGATTATTTTTAATTTTCCACAAGTGCTTTGAATGTGGTAAATATTACAAAAGATTTAGATTTCTCTTCAAGAAAGCATATCCAAGTCATTCTAGTGAAATCATTAATGAGAAGCATGAAATAGTTGTTACCTTGAATACTTTGAATTCTCATAGGTCCACACAAATCAGTATGGATCAATTATAATGGCCTTGTAGTGGAATGTTCATTGGATTTTTATCTATTCTTGATTTGTTTCACATGAAGACATTCTTTGCAGAGAGAAAATGGAATTTTGGTAAATTTTGGCATATGTCTTACTAACCCCTTTGAATTTATCCTTACCATATTGTCAAAATTTATATGTCTAAGTCTTCTATGCCAAATCCATATATCACTCAATTTACTTATGCAATATTCCTCCTTATTGGGTTTATGGAAGATATACAAGTTATTTTATGCTTTATGAATGTTTACAATTATTTTTCCAGACCTTGCCCTTTTAACTTCACATTCCTTATCATGAAAGGTTAGAATATTTTCTTTCTCACACATTTGACTCACACTTAAAAGGTTATATTTTAGACCTTATACATATAAGACATTGTCAATTCTAATATGACCATTGTCAAGACTCATAATACCTTTTACAATAATATTAGCATATTTATTACCATCAAATCTAACTGAACCTAGATTGATATTCTTGAGAAATATAAGCATGCTCTTATCTCTTATCATATGAATTGAACGCTCACTATCTATTTACCACTTCTTGTTCTCATCTTCTTGAGTGTAAAAATTTGTTTGAACAAACATTGATTCTTCCTTTGGTGCACTATAAGAGTTTTGTTTACTTTCTTCTTCTTTCTTAGGCTTAGTTTTGTTGAACCATTTTATGGTGTCAATGACTTGTATGTCCTTTTTTCAAAAGGATATTTTAAAATAATTGGAAATATGATATTTTTTATTACAATTGTAGCAAACCATTCTTCTTGAAGTAAACCCACCTTGCCTTACCTAATTTGGACAAAATCTTGCATGTGTTTTATATCATAATAACTGAAGCACTCAACTTTCTTCATGTCAAGCCTCATGAAATTTGGTTGTCCAATCTATTTTATTCTTATTTTTCCAAAATTTTCAATCCAAGATTGATTTTTGACTTTGAACGTCTGATTATCTTTGTTCACATTAGTCTTCACCTTTTCTTCAGATGTAGTATTTTATTCTTCTTTGTAACCAAATCTAGTTATAATATTTTCATGCTTTTAATTATTAAAAATATTATCTAGATCACTTCATCTCTTTTAAAACATCACAAATGACTTCATATTATTGGATGTCTTTCTAACTCATCTTTTAATGAGTCATTTTCAATTAAATACCTTGAACATTCATCTTCTTTAGCTTTCAAACTTGTCGATAGAAATTCCAATTGACTATTTAGATGCTTGATTATACGTTTATGCTCCTTGGAGTCACCATCCATTCTAGCTTCATACATATTGAATTTCTCTACATATTTCTTCATATGTAACTTCAACTTCTTGGTCTTCTTCTTCTTAATCTTTAGATCTTCAAGGGCATTCAACAACTTAGTCTCATAATTCTCCTTGCCTTCTCCCTTATCTATATTACTCCAAGTAGACTCCTTTTTATATGATCAACTTATTTCCTCATCCATGTAGAGGATTTCAACTTCAATAAGACCATCATCTTCATTATAAAACTCAGAATCATTATCTTCACTATAATCTAATGAGCTGAAATCTTTATTAGTGTAGAGAATATTTTTGTCATTATACCTTTTGAATAATTTCTTCCTCTTATCAGACCTAAATGTCTTCTTTCCTTCATTTTTTTCATCATCATGATATTCATCATCATACTTCTTAATCTTATGAGGGCATTTATTTGCAAAGTGTCCTACCTCTCCACAATTGAAGCATTTAAAGGGTAGTTTACCCTTATACTTCCCTGAACCTATTATTAATTTCCTTGTAAATAAAGTAATTAGTTCATGTTCATCAATATCATCATAATTAACTTCCTTACCTTGAGTTCTCTTCTTCTTTAGTTTCATTTTTGTCTTGAATTCTACTTCCTTGTTTGGTGGTTTATCCTCATCAAATCTCATCTCATAGACAATAAAGATGCAATGCAATTCATCCATATTCAACTAAGTGAGATAAAACTTGAGTGTAAGAGTCCTCAAAACCTTATGTACTATAGTAGATTCATCAATCACCTCTCCAAGACCTATGATCATGTTTACTACCTCATCAACCCTTAGAAGATAGGATGCCATATTATCTTCTTCCTTCATTTTGAGACCTTAAAATTGCTTTAGATGAGTTTGCAATTTAGCCAATTTTACCTTTGAGTCTCTTTCATAGATAGTCCATAATTTGTCCCAAATTTATTTGGAAAAATTGTAATGGATCACTTCGGTGAACTTAGCCTTAGATACACCACAAAATTGTAGAATTCATAGCTTTAGAAGTATTCTCACTCAACTTTTTGTCAGTATCACTAGTTAGAGGAATAGTTGGTGTAGTATAACCATCAATGATAGATTATCAAGTAGTAAACCCTAGAGACATGATGTATGCCCTCATCCTTACACTCTAAAAAGTATAATTTAACCCATTGAATAATGGTGCTTCCTTTGTAGAGAATCCCTACTTTTGTTAATTTTTCATAGTATACCTTAAATAAACTTTAAGTGGTTAAACTTGTAATGAAGGTCCTACTTTGATACCAATTATTATAATTAAAATAACTAAGAGGGAGGGGGTGAATCAATGATGCAATATATTTCAAACTTCAATTGTAAATTTTTTAAACTCTTATTAAAGATTAAAATCATTTATAAAGCATACAAGTTAGTCATAACATTGAATTAGAGAGATAATACAAGATCATACACACAACACATGAATTATGTGGGAAACCCTCATAGAGAATAAAACCTACTCTATAGCCTACAAACACATGGACTACTTATATTATATGATGATCACAAACATGAGACCCTTTAGTGAAGCACCTACTTCACAAGGAGCACCCACTTATTCTAGATGTTGAGCACCCACACAACATCTATGAAATCAATAGCTCTATAACTCTAATTTCCTTTCAATCTGATGGATGAATAATGTATAATACTTCCCTTTTAACTCATCTTACTCACTCAAAATTTCTCATAAAATCAATGCATCCAAACACTTCTTTTGTATTTATATAGTCTTTTTTACTCGTCCTCAATATGCTTTGTAATTCAGTCCATCCACTAAGCACACTTATTATGATCTCTTTCCTTTTCCTCTATCTTCTAATCTCTCAACATATACATATCAAAATCTAGAAACCATTACCTTAGTCTCTAATATATATAGAATATTCATGAAAAAACATCATGTAGGTTAGAAATAATACATTCCTTAACCCCTAAGACATATTACATAGCTAAATATCACCCTCTTAGGTTGGCCATCATATTCGTGGGTCATAATTAAGAAATTATGCCTTTTAATTAGGCCTTATTAGCCCTTATAGGTCTCATGGAGACCTATTCACCGATTTAGCACTTCATCGAGAAAATTAAGAATATAAGATCACTTTCAAATACATGGGTCCTCTCTATATGACCTCTAAGATATTTTCAAGTCATTACACCCACCAAGACACTTTTCTTCTAAAGAAAAAATGGTTCAAATAATATTCAGTACAAATTAGCCCCATGAATGAACACATAGTCAACTTTGAAACTCCATAACTTTGACTATACAAACATTAAAACCTTCTTACTAGTATCTATGGAAGTGCCTTGAATTCCTATACAACTTTTCTTTTTACTACATCAAGAAATCATCCTAGATAAAAATATATAGCTCAAAACATGAGCACTAGATTTAATTCATTAATTTGAAAATTCAAATTCTAATAGTCACTAAGAGAAAATTAAACATTAGACATGTTGACCTCATATCATGTACCCTAGAAATGTTGAAAAAATGTGATTCATTGATCTTCTCAAATTAGCTTGATCATTATCTTGTAATGGTCACTCTCAATCTTATATCCATTCTTCTGTAATCATACCACTTGGTAGCCTTACATGCCTTATATGCATATTGACTTGTTGACTCCAATGAGATTCTGCCATTTGGCATCCTCACACATCTTCTAAGCAATATTTGACATATATACACACCACTGGATCACTTCTAACAAAATAATGCATATAATTGGATCATTATCTAATCTAATGAAATTCTCTCCATTAGATCTTGATCTAATTAAAGCTAGTTGTAGATCTTTGATATTACAAATTTGGCTAAGTATGGGAACTTAGTAAATTTTGTTTCAAAAGATACCTATGCACCTTAATGATTTTTTCTAAGCTCAACCTTATGACCTAAAATTTGAATCATAAGATCTCCTCACATAGGGGAATCCATCCATATATCAAGTTGCTCATAAAACCTTCACACATGTGAAATATGACATCGTCAAATTGCTCACTTAGTTTTATCTATCAAGATGAGTAGTTGAGCTTAGATAATCATATGACTAATATCATAAATTTTTCTAACTTCTATAAGCATTATAAGTAACCATAACATACCATAGGGTCTCTGCAATATGTCCATACCATCAATATCATCCATCAATTGCCTATCCAAGTTAAACACTGAAGAATAATGCAAGAACACTAAAACACATTGAAGCACATTTTATCATTATCATTCTGGCTTACATGACACCTCATCAACACCCTTGATCACCTTGAAGAAATCATTGATAAACTTCCAATAGCATGGTCTTGGGCCCCATGGTGCAAATCACAATTGGTCTAGTTGAGATAAGGGATAACATTCTAGTTTTCCATATTAATAATTACCTAATAAAACTAAGAAATAATATTAAAAAGATTTATATGCATGTGCACACATTTAAAGATTTTTATTTATTTTTTATAATTTTATTAAGGAATTATTAATATAACAAATTTTGGATATTAGATAAATTCTCTTTCATATATAACTAATTAATATAGATTTCGAGTCTTATGTTACATATGTCATGTTATAAAAATATAAAAAATATTCTCAAATTTTAATAAACATGCTCTGATTAGAAATTCCATGCACTCTCTCCATCAAATCAATGTAAAGCACCAACATTATGTACTCTAGTTAGATCCCAACTAGATTTTACAAAAATAAAATGAAAGAGTTTGGAAGAAATGAAAAATAAATATCTTTGTTATATAATGTTATTATTCCCAACAATGGGCTACATTCACATCAAGTGTATTAAATAACTAATGTTACTAAGTTCACATGGTTTAGAATAAATTAATCTTGTAGAAGTGATAAATGGAATATAATTGTCTCTACAACCATGCTGAAAATGAGTGAGGAGGACCATGTGATAAAAAATAGCAATATAGTTACGAATTAACTATGTATGGTACAACCATAAATAACACTCTTATATAGATCCTAAAGAGAGAGTCATCAAGAGAGGGTAACCTATTTAAAATGTCCACCACCACTCTCTCTTCATGTTTGGATGCAAGGAAAGATGGAGCAAGTGAAAGTAACCATCGCACCGAAGAAATCAAGGAAATTCATTTAAAAAGGTTTTTGTGAGGTAATGTTGTTAATCCTAATCCTCCACTACCTAATGTTATTTTGAACTTGCCTGAATTTGATAAAGCTTTAAATTTCTTTGATAATTACACCCTTATTGCATATTTTATCAGTAGAGTCCCCTGTAAGAGCCTCTTGAGACAATTGATTCATATCCATTGGCAAGGCCATGGTGTAAAACTAGGAACCTAGAATCTTACCAAGGGATTCTTTTTGTTTCTATTTTCTAAACATAAAACCAATAAAGCCATTTTTAATCAAGGTCCTTCATTTATTCATAACACTTTAGTGGTTTTTACTCATTGGACTTGTGATTTTCAAGTTTTAGAACAAGCAAAACTAAAAATACCCATTTGGATCAAGTTTATTGGCTTGACACTTCCCCTCTAAGGTTTCATTGATAAGTTCATAAAATCCATAGGGAGTTTCATCTACCATGAGAAAAATAAATTATTTGTAGCTCACCTGTAGAAGTAGATTTCTATGGAGGTGGATTTTTCTTGGGACCTGAAAGAGTCCATTAACATTCAAATTGGGAAAAATATATTTACTCAGTGGGTGATATATATCAACTTACCAAATATTTTTTTAAATGACACTCTTCTAATCAAATGATCCAGGAATGTCCTTTGATGGTTCATGCTCCTCTTGATTCTCAAGTAAAGGGTGGGAGTGAAGCCAAACCTCAGAATGACGATTATGATAGCTAGACCATAGTCACAAGTAAAAAGAATTATATGGAAAAAGGTGGAAGTAAGCCTCAACAGTCTACATATAGACCTGTTGTGGTTCCTAGTGACTCAATCTCTACTGGTAAATTTTTTATGCTTGTTAAATCTTATCCTCCACTCTCATGAACACCACAAGCACTGTCTACCTTGGTTTATATGCCATCTTTATCTTCATAGTAAAAACCCTCTTCTAGGGTAAATTAATCAGAAGAAAATAGAGCCTCAATACCCTAGATTGTAAAACCTTTAGTTCTCTAAGAATTGATATCCTTAATCTAAAGAGGAATATATGGCTCATATGAGACAACCATTTAATGTGGATGATTTTATGCTCATAAATAGACTTAAAATCATTTCGCTAGGCTTGATACCTCACAGAGCAGAATGATATGAACCTCAATGTTTCTCAATGTTAGTTTATTCATGGAATATTAATAACCTTACTAATCCACCACATAAGTATTCAATCATAAATAGTTTTCATCTTTTTAACAATATGAAAATTATTTGTTTCTAATAGATCAAGATTTATATATTCTTCTTGTAGAATACAACATGAATAATTTGGCATGAAGCTATTTGTCAGAATACTATACATGATAGTGGCTATGGTGGGGCCATCACTCTATTAGGTCTAGTTCTCTCTCAAAACATTATCTCTTGGGGTTTTTGACCCCACCCATTAGGTGGTTTAGATTATTTTTAACTTTGATAATCACATCATTAAGATTTTAAATCTATATGCCTCAAATGATGTTGTGGAGCGTGATTCATTTTGGAGATGGTTTTTAGATTAAATTCCAAATGCACATTGGGACCTCTATGGATATTTTAACATGGTGGAATCTCCTGAGAACAAAGAAGGTTGTCTTCCTATGTGATGCTGTGACAGTAAATGGGAAGCTTTGTTTTATACACACAAAAACTTAGGGTGTTTCATCCCATTCATCAATAGAGGAAGAATTTTAAATCTCCTTGGTTTACTTTGTCTAATTTACACCAAGGGGAGGATTGGTTTCTTCAAAATCCAGACTAAGCACTACTAGCTAAATAAGATCTCTTTTTTTCTCTTGTTCATGATAGATTAGTTTCATTAATACCTTACACTTTTTTGTTAGACCATCATCCCATCTTATTTAACTTGGAATGGTATACCCCTCAAGTGAAGCCTATTTTGACCTAGTTTTACCTTAATACTACTCACCTTAAATATTAAATTATGGTAGGATATATTATCATATTTTATAATCCTATTCCCTAGCCTGAGGGGGATACTAGTTGGATACAATGGTGGTTAGATGCTCTAGTTCAAACTATCATCATTTTTAAAATCTTGGTAAGAAAGATACCTTTTTAGTGATGTCTTCATAATTCTACTAAATATGAATACCTTCACATATCACATGATCTTTAAGCTTCTCATTTTAGTGTCTAGTTATAATCCTAAGTAGCACAATGGTGTCACAAGCTTTAATGGAGGAGCCTCATAATTCTAGAGGGAATAAACTTTGAGCTTGGATGCATTCACTAAAAAATGGGGATAAAGTCACTAAGGAATTATTATCGCTTCTATGTTCTAGACGTGTTGTTTATATAAATAAAGCCATCAAGGAAGGAAATGCTCAACTAACCAAACTTCTTGATAATATTTAGGCCTTTGTTCATCATTGTCATAGAGTATTTTAGTGTAGGCCAATTATCTTAAATGAGAAGTGACTCTTACTTAATGTCTTTAGATTTTTGCTTGTAAAGTATCTGATATATAATGGGTTTCTTGTGATAGGCCTTTATCTTTCAGTTATCTTGATGAGTTTATTATGCAGATGGTTATAGATAAATCCCTAAAATCGATGTCTTCCAATGTGAGTTTTATAAGACTTTATGGGATAATGCGGGTCCTAATCTCTATAGGGTTTACACTAAAGTAGTGTTCATGAATTCTTTAGGGCCTTCTATAAATCAAGACAATATTAAGTTTATCCCCAAAGTTGGTGACCCTAATATTATTGCTAGTTAGAGGCCTATTAATCTTTTAAATGTCTCTTCTAAGATTATTAATAAGGATTTAGCCCTTAATATTAAACATCTTTTTCCATTAATTGTTATAAGTGAGAAAACAAGATTTGTCTAGGATAGGTACATTGTGGACAACATCATTACATTTTGGGAAGGCATGGAGTGGGATTGGGTTTCCAGTCAAAAGGCCCTACTTGTTAAAACTGATTTTGAAAAATCTTGTCACTGTATTGAGTGGTACTTCATTTTGGCCATGCTTCAAGCTCGGTTTTGATCCCAATTTTATGCAAATAATTAATATGATTTTCCAAGATGTTTGGGCATGTATTACTATCAATGGTAATCAATCCTCTCAAATTTATCTCCATTGTTATATCTAGCAATGGTATCCTTTAGCCCCTTCTATATATGTATTAGTAATAGAAGGATTTAGCTAACTCTTAGCTAATTATGCTTCTTGAGGTTTGTTTAAAGGCATTTCTCTAACTAAATTTGACTGCTAGTTGATAAATGTAAATTTTTCTAATGACTCTTTCCTCACTCTCTAGGAAGAAGAAGAATTAATTAATAATGGCATGAATTTTCTTCATATTTATTATTTATCATCAGGCTCATCCATTCAATGGATAAAAAATAAGTGCTACTTCCAATATATGGCTCCTAAACATCTTTAGTTGGAGGGATATCAATGAAAACATCTTCTTTCAAGGGTTTAATTCAAATTCCTAGGCATCCCTTTTGATTTTTGATCTTTTCCCTCTAATTTTTGGTCTTATATGGTTTAAAGGGTTGAGAAATTTTTTTTCTAGATCACCAAGACTTTATCTTTATCAAGCAAGTTTCATGTTTTAGAAAACATTAGATCAAATATGAAAGTTTCATATTTGTTCCAAAGTTTTTGTAGTTAGGATCCTTCTAATGTTGATCCAAATTTTATATCTTAATTTACCAAGATTTTCTCTTAATTCTCATTCCCATTGGTGGTCTCCTTTCCCAAACTTCCATAATGTTCCCTTTTCCTTGTTCCTTTAGACTAAAAGGCCAAGACATTTCAAGAAAGGTCTAAAAATAATAGGGTATATTTTATGTGGGGTGAACCGGTCTTGGATTTAATGGTAGCAAATTTAGAATAAAATTCATTTAAATAATTTAGATACCAAGGCTATCATAGAAATATAAGGTTCCGTACATGATGAATATATTCAAAATATTGAGGTCAATTCTATTAATCCTTGGTGGAAGGATTGGCATTAGCCTACATTCAATCCCTTCAGTCAGTATTCTCCATAATTGGGATACAATATGATATCTCCCATACATATTATAAATTAGACATTCAACCATAGATAAAACTTCTATTTTATCCATGTGTGTTATAAGATTCACAATATGTGGTCTGCTTTCATAGAGCCTAAAAAACACATTTTATCTAGTGTGTTATTTATTAGGGTTTGCCTATGGGTGACAAGCTTAAAAATATGTAGGTTTCAAATCCCATTTACCAGCTTGTCATCAACCTAAGACTATCAAACACCTTTCTTAGTTTTGCACCCATGCTCAATCTACATGGCATTAGATTCATTCCATCTTTAAGCCATTTGAACCTAAGTTTTTTACATGGAATATGGTTATCTTAGGGGACTCTACACTACTCCATATAAAATACAATAGAGTTTGTCATATTTTTAATGCTGACATTTTTCTTCAAATCTAGAAAGCTAGAAACTATGATTGATTTAATCATGAACTAGAACACAATTTTTATCTTACTAACAAAACTACTATTATATCTAATGTTACTCTATAGATTAAAAGTTAGACTAACAAAGTTCACTTGAAACTCAACCATCTTAAGTGTCTACTTGTCCACTAGTGAAATGCCCCATGTGTTGTTAGATGAGAACCTCCAGATCTATCATGGTTGTCTTTGCCTCCCCATGGGTAAGGATGTGGTCCACACTAATGGGGTTCTTAAAACCACCAAAAGACTCTTTCCCATTATATATCACCACATCACTAGTCTTCCCTGTGATGTGGCTAACTAAATGGTTCTTCCATAAGTGTAGGTGATGGTACGGGATGGGGACCTCCTTATAATTATGGAGATAATAATAGGTGTAGGGGACCCCTCCCTAGGATAAGTTTCTTGCGATTTCTCCAAATAGAAACAATGTTACATTTAATGATGCAAAATAAAATTATGGCTAGGATCTTATATCTATGGATGCTAATCCCCCTTCTTAGGGATGATGAGTAGATAAGTTGTAGGATCTACCTTCTTCACCACCTCCCCCAGCCACCATTTTTGTTGTGATAGCTTAATTGTTTCATTTATTCCTATATGATATTTTATTTACTCTCTTATTTGTAATGCATTATTGATTTGATGTGTTTTTTTGAGTGGTATTGATTGACTTTCCGCTCGGACTACTTTTTCCTGAGGAATGTTTATCTTCAATTGGACTTTGCTCATGGGGTATGACTTTTCCACCCATTTCTTGTTTTATTAACATTTTAAATATTTATTTATACTAATATGTATTCTCTTCAATAAAAAAAATCATTAATTTTTAAAGAATCACTTTCCTTATATAACAAAAATCTCAGTTTTACCTTTGATATAATAAGAAATAAGTAGTTACTATAACAAGAAATAATCAGTTACTTAGTTTTGTATCATTAGGCTAAACACAAATAATAATTAGGTTTTCAAAGAAAAAAACCTATAAAAAATTATGCACAAGTTTAGTTATGATTTAATAGAAAAAATTAGAGTGGTAACTTTAGTCCAAAAGTAGAAGTAACTATGTTAGTGTGTTCATATATTATATTTTTTATCATTCAAAATGATACAAGAGGAAGTTGGAGGAAACAACATATATGGTGTTGAGCTTTCCCTTGGGGGTATCTATCACACTAATAAAACACTCTTCTATAAACCATATTAACATTTCAACTTTAGTTTGTAATAAAAAAGAAAGTAACCCCCCCGCCCTTCCCCATCCCCCCTAAAAAATAGAGAGATAGAGAGTAAAATTCTTATGGATTCAAGTGCTTGAACTTGATTTTATCCAAAATTATTATTAGGAATACAAATATCAGATATAAAAATTTAATTAGAGTAAAATTTAAAAAAATGTTGTAAGAAAATAATGAAGATAATTTATAGTATTTTGATTTCCCATATTTTAATTTATATTTAATTGCCTTAATAGCATAGTCACCATGTTAGAAAACTCTGGGTCATTTAAAAGGGGTAATTGTTTTTGGAATTTTGGTATTTTAAAAAATGTTTTATATAGTTTGTAAAATTTAATAAATATAAAAAAGTATAAAATAAACATATTTGATGAAAATTCCTTTAAAAATTTAGTTCTCAACTAGTGAGGAGGGAGTAACCCACAAGCCAAAGTCCCATGTAGTGGTTTTAGTTTTATTCAAGGGTTCAAATATAAAACTCTATGGTCCCCTGCACTTGTAAAAACCATCCATGTTCCATATGATCTACATAAATGAAAAATATAATAAATGAGAGTAGGGAAATTCACTATTACAAGAATAGTCGAAACATAAAAAACATGTTTTATACCCTATTAGTAAAGTGATCATTTAGGAATTTGAGCCTCTAAACTTTTCGCCATCAAAGTTTTCAATACCAATATAGCTCTTACCTAGTCTCTCTCTATTTTGAGGCAAAATTTTAAATGTCATTTACTAAAAATATAATTAAGTAAATACACCTTGATCATGAATTTCCCATAAGTACACCATTATCCATGTTAGGGGAACTATACTCCAATATTAACAACCAATAGATATCTAGAGAAACACTATTTTGTCATAGGGCATTGGTAAGATATAAAATGATTATGAAATCAACTATCCCACATGCATATTCTATGATAGAAATAATATCTTAAAAAATAGCCCACTTTATGTTCTAACTATATGCAAAATAACACAGGATCAAAACTTTCTTTTCTATTTATCAACTAGTAAAGGATCTATCATTTGATTTCAACTATGATGCATAATTCATGTCTATAGAGATCTTATAGGAAATATGTATACAAAAATATGGATCAAGTGATTTCATTTAGGATCCATTCTAGCATATATTTGACATAGACTTCAATGAATATATCAAATAAGTATGACAACTAGGTTACATTGGTGTTTCTCATGCAAGGCAATCAAAATATACATCCCACTCAGCTCTTCCTTACTATAAATCATAAAAATGGCATATTTGGTGATAGTAAAGATAACATAGATCAATATTAATCTTAACAACCTCACTTATTAGTATATTATGGTGAAACTAATTACATATTAAACAAGCATTCAATTTTTTATTTCATGGAATAAATGTTATCTCTACATATCAGGCATGTCATCTACAACAAGATACTTAGGGATTTACCTTATAATCAAGAATTACGGGTATTCCAATGTGTATAGAAGGATTCTATATTTTCCAATAGATGAAAAAAATTCTCAACAAAGGTATAAAGGTCTAGTAACTACCAAAAAATCCCAACAAAAAATTCCTATTATATACAATGGATCATATGGCATAACTTACACCCTTTGAGACATTATTTATATTAAAAACTTAATATATATCCCTAGGATATGAGTAAAGAGAATTCAATGTCAACCACTAAGAAAAAATCACATAATGACCTTGAAAATAGTTATGTTCTCTATCATGTCTAATACACATTCAATATTTCTATGTTTATTTCCAAGAATTCCCTTATCAACACCAAATAAGGAATCATTCTAATATGATACTACCAAGGAATTAGAGTGTTATTGTAATGAGAAGGTTTTATGGATTTTCATAATCATCATGTAGTATCTCAACCATATGAAGTACCGAGTAACCATGAGGAAAGTAATATCTATAATTCAACAAAAATAATTGTAATATTACTTAGTAAGTATATCATATTGAGAACTAAGATAAACTATGCAATAAATAATCCACCAAGAGTTATTCATGGAATTCATTATGTAACCCTAATTATCAATAAGGGTTTAAGATATAAATATACTCATTAGTCTCTAACTATGTCATCTTAGGTTGATAGAGTTTCGTAATGTATGTTAAACCTAGAATGGGGTCCGTCCAATTTATATAGTATTAAAATTGATAAAAAGGGATTTTTTCTTAGGTAAGGGATATTTTGGGGAATGCTATACTTAAATAAGTGTATAAGTGGTGTTTTAATGCTTAGGGAAATAGAATTGAGTGACTTGTATGGGTTTTATGTGCTGGTATATAGGTCAACAATCCTACAAAACACCAAAGGTCTATGAACCCATTTCTCAATGTACCCTTTAAGGTGTGCACTCATAGAATATTGAGATTTAATAGGATCCTGCAAGATAGAAAGCATTAGTAACTAATAACGCTTAATAATATTGTGTGTATACATATGTTTCACTCGATGCTCATCACATTTCATGTAGTTATAACATGGGATGGTGCTTCGTAAAAATTACATAATAACCCATAATGCTAAGATGATAAATTATAATATGAGGTATAAAAGTAATTGACATTAAGGAAATAAATTAATTAATCTAAAAGTATCATATTCGTACCTTAACTTACCTTTATCTATGAATGATTGTCTACTATATTTCTAATATTGATTGTGGAGGGTGCATTAATTACTATAGATAAACCCTAGGGATTAAAAACTAAACACCAAGAACAAAAAAATGTAGGGGAATCAAAATAAATAAACCTTATAGAACTTAAATACAAAACTTGGTAATTTGGTAAGCTAGGGTGATAAATGCTAAGTTAGAATCAAAATGACCAATGGAAACTAAGAGTAAATGGAGCAACTAAAAAATCCAAGCCTACTAAATGTGCAAAAAACTCAAAAAAAATCTACATTCATTAAGAAATGTAATAAACCAAATCAAACCAAGGACATGTGAAAGTAAAATGATAAATATAACATTAATTTAAAATAATTATCAAACCAAACTTACACAAATATGAAAAGAGAGCATAAAGTAAAACAATATTGATGAGTGAGAAGTAATAATCCAAACTCATTCAACAATGGAAAAAGTAAAATAGAGAAATGGAATAAGATTATCCATAAAAATAGTGATAAATAATTTTTATAATTTTTAAAAGAATCTGAAGAAATATAAAAAGGATAAAATAATGGTGTAAGGAAGTAATGCATAGTCACTCAAAAACACAATTTTATTTTAAAAAAAAAACATAACCAAAACAAAAATATTGGTAGCATGTTATACGAATATATGGAGAAGAGGGGATAGAGAAGTTGAGAAACAAATTTAGAAATAAAATTGCCTATCAAAGGGGTCAATGAAATGCATGGTGGGGGAAATATAGATGATACTAAAATACAAAATCTTTATCGAAATCAAGACACTCAAATTAAGTTGGAAAAATAAGAAGACTTTCAACCTTAACGATTCTATAAAACTTGCCTTAACCACACAAATTTGGGTTATCTAGTGAAGTATAAATATCAGCCCATGAAGGTTATATGCATGAAAATTAAAATGGACATACCGTCCCACAACCTATTCCCCATTCCTTAAGACCCCTTACAAAGCCATTGGTTTAATGTGAAGATTGGGTACTTGTGTGAGAAAGGAGGTATCACTATACATAAATTTTAATATTCCATCCTAGTGTACTGGCCTAATACACACCAATGGAACTCGGCTCTATCATAAGGCCAACTATGGAGTTTCAGCTTCAACTAAAATAGAATTTGTGCTTAATAATTATGTCTTTTAGTGTTATTTTGGATTTTGATTTATAATTTCCTTTTTATAATTACCTTTTAATCATTACTTTTTATTTTAAATGATTTGGATTTTAACATTTTTATGGATTTTTCTATTCCTCCTCCATACAGTTTTTGAAAACCAACATGGGTTTCTAAAAATGACTGTCACTAGAAAACTTAGACTTGGTAGCTAAAGAAAAAACTTAGAGATCATGGTACGTATGATTCTTGTACTTTCATGTTAAATAAGAAAGTTAACATGAAACTAACCTTGGTGTGCCCAGAGTGGAATGAAATAGGGTATGCAAAGAGAATGAACATGAAATAATTGAATTACCTCAAATCACAAAAATGTGACAAAGTGAAAAGCATACAATGATGGGTAAGTATGACCTATATCATAAGAAATAATGGAAATGTAGTGGAACATGCATAAATAATTTATTTGTAAAGTGTTACCATAAAAGAAACAAAATTGATTTTGAGAGTATGAGATCACACTCCTTAACCATTGCCTTAATTTCTAATAAAAACAATATAGTTTAAAAAGTTTTTGTTTTAAAATTATAAATTTTGTGAGGAAATCTTGGTCCTATATGTCTTAAATTGAAACTCATAAAATATAAACCATAGTTGGTAAAACTATGAGAAATTTATTGCAGGGAAGGCCTGGTCCCATCCAAGGGATTATAATGTAACTCACAAAAGAGAAAAGGAAATAAATAATGGAAATAAAATTTTAAAATGACAAATTCATGATGAAAGAAAAAAAATTAGGACTTAATTATGAAATAAAATATATTCACAAGGATGGTTGGGTCATATCTGTGGTATTGTTATACAACTCTTGAATTAAAAGAAAGTAATAAAAATAGACCAAAAGAATAGTCATAGGGGATAAGTCTGATAAATATAATACATTACTATAAATTAAATATTATTGGAGAAGATATGCCAAAATTGTAATATTTACAGTATATGAAAATACAATAATTATTATATATATATATATATATATATATATATATATATATATATATAAACAGAGCATCAGTAGTTTATTTAAGGATGTGTCCTTCATTAGTTTGTAATCTATAGGTATTAAGACCAAGAATGAATTTTACTAAGTAAAGACCCCACCATTTTTGGGCATATTTTACTTCTTTATCATGTGTATAATTTAATTTGATGACTAACTCACCAACATTTAAAGTTCATATTTTGAACTTTATATAATGTTGTTTAGCAATATCAGCCTTGTATTGGTGATTATATTGTAAATCAACCATATGTAACTCATCAAGTAAATCTAAAGTATGGAGATGGGCTACATGTAATTCTTTGTAAGGAATTATACCATGAAGAGATATATGCAAATATGCAAGTTCAAATTCTAATGGTAAGACTAGTTTAGATCCATATACTAGTGAAAAGGGTGTTACGTCAGTGGTAGTGTATATGCTATTATGGTAAGCCCAAAGTGTAGGATAGAAATGGAGGTGCCAATCTTTACAAGATATTATAATAGTTTTTTGTAATATTTTATTTAACATTTTGATAGTGGCTTTTTCCTAGCCATTACATTAAGGATGATAAGCGTTGAGAATTTATGTGAAATTTTGAAATTTTTACATTATTATTTCATATATATATATAAAGATATTTAGTAGTAGTTATAATTAATACATGACCTTTTTGTGATCTACGTAATTTTCCAATGAAATCTAATACCCACATTGAAAATGGCTAAGGAAAATCTACTGTTTGGATTTTAGCGGGAGGAGAATATATTAGACCATCATGGACTTGACAAGGATTACACTTGTTAACTAAATTAATAGCATATTTTTCTATAGTAGGCCAAAATTAATGAATACACAAGCATTTTTGAGTTGTATATGACTGCTACAGTAAAAACTACATATGCCCCCATGTTCATCTTCTAGGATAGCATGAAATTCTTCTTGCATTACATAATACAGTAGTGTTCCTTCTACATTATGATAGTATATAGTATTGTATCAAAGTACATATTTAAAATATTTTTTAAAGAATTGATTATTTTATTAAAAATACATTTATAGATGGTAGGTTTGATGTTCTATAAATTGGATTATGTTTTTATACCATGGGATATGATGAATAGTAATAGCCTCAATGTGATAAATTAGAGAATCTTTGTTTTTTAAAGAATATATTTTTTTATTTGGATAAGAAATTGAGAATCATGAAATAATTGGTAAGGGTGAAATAAAGATGTTGATGAAGTGAGAGAATAATCTATATAATTTTGATTACTTAGAATTGGTTCGATGGTGAAAGAGGCAAATTATTTTGAAAGTGTATTATCATTTTGATGATATGTGATTAAGGTTTCACTTTTGCATTAAAAATTACCACTAACTTGATGATGTATAAGTTGTGAATCACCTAAAACATGTAAATATGGGATATATAAAATAATTATGGCTTGCATGCCTATTATGAGAGCTTCATATTCAACTATGTTATTGGTGACATTAAAAGTTAATAGAAATGCTAAAGGTATAATTTTATAATGTGGGTTAGTTAGGATACAACCTGACCCAACTCCTTGAAGGCATTTTATGCCATCAAAGTGACGTTTTTAAGTATCTTCACGTAAAGGATCAATATAAATAATATGTAAACTTCCCCTTAGTTGATACTTATGATAATTATTAGATGACTAATTTATATTTAGTAGTATAAGGAGTGTGATCATTAGCTTCAATATTATTTACTTCTAGATCAGTAGTTAAATTATGAAAAAAATCTTTGAGAGAAATTACTTGAAGGAGTGTAATCATTTTCTTCAAGATTATTTAATTCTAGATCAGTAGTTAAATTATGAAAAAAATCATTGAGAGAAATTGTTTGGCTAATACCTTCAATATAAAGAATTTATTCATTAGGGAGAGTATCTTAAAGATGGTTTGTAGTTGATAAGGAAGCTACCATCAGTTGGTCTATGATGACTTGTCCTTTGAATTTTTTTGGTTTAATACTTTAAAGGTCAAATTCCATCAATACGACCACCCATTTGATGATTCTAATTCCATAAATAGGTAAAAAATGATACAGAGAATAAATGACAAAGTGGATCAATATGTATAATGACATAAGTGGTTTGATAGAGCATATAATGATGAGCATTTCAATTTTGAAATAGAAAGCAAGACAATCATGTTTTACCTTGGTATAATTTTTTTCATAATTGATTAAACCTTGACTAACATAGTAAATAACATATTCTCTACCAATATCATCTTTTTGGCCAAGCATTACCCCAATTGATATAGGGGTAGATGATGCATATAGAATTAATGGGTAATAATTTGAAGGTGGACAAAGATTAGGAGGTTAAAGCAAATATTATTTCATAATATCAATTTTTTTTGGCATGAATCCATCCATTCTAGAGCATTACCTTTTTAAATAAGAGAATTGATGAAGTAAATATGGTAAGCTAGTTATGGAAAAAACTAAAAATTGCACTAAGTTTTCTAAGGTATGTTTGTATGTCCCTCAAATGGAAACTAAAAAACCTAAAATATTATTAGATGTCACTCAAATATGCATTTATATGGATTAAGTCTGAATATATATTTAATGAGTCGATAAAAAATGATAACTAAATCATGAAGGTGGGGTTTATGACTTTTAAATTTGGAAATGAGGTCATCCACATAATTTTAAATAATTTTGTGAATAAGATCATGAAAAATATGGGTAATTTCATGTTGATAGGTAAATACAACACTTTTAAAACCAAAAGGCATTATAACGAAATATAAGATGGCCCATTATGTAGTAAATTTTGTTTTATGTTGATCTTCAAGAGTTATGTGAATTTGGTTAGAGCCTAAGAAACCTTACATGAGTGATAACATTTATTAATACCTACCAATAAAATTGATAATAATATCTATTGAAGGTAAGGGAAAACTATCTTTTGGACATGCCAAATTTAGATTATGAAAATCAATACATATATGAATAACCATTGTTATATTTTTATGAATAGGAAAAATGTTTTATACCCATTTCATTTAGTCCACAAGTTTAATGAATTTATCATCCAAAATTGTAATGATTTTATTTATGAAATAATGTATAAATTTCAAGAGGGGGGCGGGGGGGGGCGGGGGGGGGGGGGGGGGGGGAACTTTTATTACTTTTGTTTAACGGGTTTAACATTTGGATAAGTGATGATTTTATGAACAATGATTGTAGGATCAATTATTGACATATCTTCATATGACCAAATGAATGATTCATTATATTTGTCAAATAATAAACTAAAGTTATCATTATCCCCAGGAGTGAGCTCTTTAGAAATGGTAATTGGTTGAGGACACATTGGTGTACCATATTATATTTTTTTAGTTTCCTCAATGAGCATAACATTTCCATCTTAGAAATGGTATGGAGGAGGGAGGAAATAAATAGGATGTGTTTTAGGATCCACACTAGAAATGAAATTATTAAAATAAGTAATATTTTTCTTAAAGTTACCAAGTTTATGATGTTGGCATGGAAGTTGAGGTTCTCTAACATGGAGTAGCTCAAGTATAACTTAATAACTAACAAGCATAGTAAAGGTCCATAGTATTCAAAATCTACTTCCAAATCAATGATTTCACTACCATTTCAATAATGTGTAGAATGTATTTATCTAACATTAGTGGCTTTAGCATCTAAGGTAATTTCTTGTCTAATAGTGGGTATAGATTCCATATTGGTGATTTTTAGTTGAATAGAGTTAACCCGATTGGTACAATTTGTATTATTCTATTCAATAGATGAAGTTTCATTTGTATTGAGTTATATAACCTTAGTGGTATCGATGCAATCATAATAATGAAGAATAGGTTGTATTATATTAGTTTGTGTAAAACATTTAGAAGATTCTTGAGTCAAGATTTATTCAATTACCCATGGGGTATCTAATAATGGAGGATTAATGTGAGGTACATAACATTTAGGTTATGATGAATTATTAGATTATATATGAATGGCATTGACATAAAAGTTGAAGGCATGCATTTTTTTCTAATGTCTCTTGATAATATTTTACAATTAAATCTCATGATTAGGCTTGGGTTTTGATATAATTATCATCATAAGTGTGAGAAATAGTGCATGCATCTATTTCGATTGGCGAATACATAGTTGAAAAAAATAAATTACTAAATTTTTTATGAGACATGGTTCAAAAGTTTTAAAATGTTTTGGCCATGTCATAATCATGACATGTAAATTCATATTCTACATAACAAGCTTCATATGCATTGCATGGATTCAAAGTCTTGGTAGTATCATCAATTACAGGAATGGTGAAATCACGTGGAATTAAATAAAGATGAATCCATTCCATAATATAAGGAGGTAATAATGTGGTGTTACAAGTTATGTTTAAGTCATTAGGTTCATCATCATCTGAATCAGTGAGAGTAACATGTAAATCAAGATTCATGTAAACAAATTCAGGGAGAGGTGCACTATTAATGTGGGGAATGGTTATAATGTGATATTGAGATTTATGATTTAGTAATTTTATATTACATGTATTAGGATCATATTCATGTTTTTAACATAATATGTTATGAATAAATTTAATACATTGACTACCTGAAGAGGTGATGGCCTGCATATGATTTGCCATGGATGGCCAAGGAGTATGTTATAAGACAGGGGTAGATCAAAAACCATTATCTTATTGTAAATTATATTAGGTCCAACATTAAGTGGAATTCAAATACAACCATATGATTTTTTATTTGTTTTATCAAATCCTATACATGTGATACATGCTTGTTTAATATTTTATTTGGTGTATCCAATTTGTTGTATTAATCAAATAGAGGTAACATTAATATTCGACACTTAATATACTATGAATTTTTGAATAAAGGTATTATTGATCATAAATTCAATAAAGAGGACTAGATAATTAGCTCAAAATGAATTTCATCATTAATCATATCCTAATCACTAAATTCTATGGATGTTTTAGAGTTTGTGGGAATGGTTTCAATTGTTTGTACTTTTGTAACTGAAGTATTGTTGGCAAATTTTTTTGAATCAAGTGATGGTGGTTATTAAATATTTTTTATTATTGTGTAAGGAATTTGTGATGATATGGAGAAGTATGAACTAAATCCATAAGGGGAATTTTACAAGGCATTAAATTAAGTTCTTTTAAAAAATTCCAATGCCATTTAAAGGATGAATAACTAAAATGAGGTTTATGATGTATGATATTTTTTGGAGGAATATGAAAACTAAGTTGGGGTTCTAGTTTTGAAAATATTTCCTAATTTGATTCAAAAGATGTAGGTGCAGTATTTGTTGTATATTTAAGTAATTATTCCCCAATGGAGGGTTTCTTAGGTTTAGTGATAGGGTCTTTGTGATCAATATTTCATCTATAATTAAATTTTGTTGTATTCATATATTGATAATTGGTATAATAATGATCATAATAATCATCAAGTACACAAATATTGTCATTTGGATGTTGTAAGTTAGGGGTAGAAGAAGATTTTTGAGGTCTAAAAGATATGGTTTTGGTAACTTATTTATTTTTAGAAGCTTTGACATAATCATGATGACATAATTTGATCATATAATAATGGTCAAATGTGTTTCCTAACATAAAATAAACATCAAATTTGACAATCCCATGATTGTAGACATTATTATAAGTGAAGGGTTTGGATGGAGATAATAATTGCTTCATATGTAGGACCATTAATGGTGGGTAGGAAGTTATTTTGATTACTACTAATTTTATTTGAGAATTATTACTTGTAATTCCATTAATTGAGGTTTATAAATATTCCTTGGTTGATTTATGAATTTGCTCAAATTGTTTGATAGGGAAATATTACCTTTTGGCTTGATCAAATGCTTTATTTAAAGTTTGTAGAGAAAATGTGTGGATCTTATACTAAAGGGAAGGTGTTAAAGTAATAATAAATAATTTTAATATATTATCATCATTCATGTTATGATCTATTTTATGAGCTAATTACTTACATTATTTGATGAAACCATGAGTTGATTCTGAGGTTGATTGATTAGCATTGAGAAAATAACTAAGATAATTTTATGGAAGATCATATTGTTAGAAATATTTGATTATAGTATTAACCAAATATTCTAATTGTATGATGAAATGTTGAAGAAATTGATTATACCATTCTAAAACATCACCATTAAATATTTTAACTAGATGTTTAGTAGTAACAATGGTATTTGTTTGGATCAATTCTTGTAGAGATTACTAATGCCTTAAAAAATAATGTAGGGTCTTTAGTTATATCATATTTAATAGTTGAAGAAATGTTTCCAATATCAATGAAGATAATAAAAGGAGATAAATGTTCATTTTGGAAATTTTGAAGCATCTTATTATGCATGAGGGGTTATGGGATGATATTCCCATTTGCATCTTTAAGAGGACAAGGGATAAAATTTTGATTATTTTGAGGTAATATGAGAGGAGATTGATTAGTTTTTTTTAATAAATAACTTTTTATTTTCATCATTTGATAGGTGTTTAATATTTGTATAACATTCATTTGTTGGACTATTTGTGCAAGTATTTAAGAAGTGTCAATTTGTGTATCTGATTATTAGTATTTGAAGGTGGGATATTAGGATTTTTAAATGGAGGAGTGTTAGTGTTGGTAGGAGGAACATTCCCATTATTAGGGGTAGGGATGTTTCCTATTGGAGGATTCCCTGTAGGATTATTCATTAAGCTTATATTAATTTCTCTAATGGTATAATAAGGTACCTAGTTTGGATAAGATAGTATCCTAAAAAGTTTGAAATAGATTATAACCATTCAGATCATTAGATTGGGTGATTTAAACCATGTTTCAATTGATAGATGAAGGATGAGAAAAATTACACCATGAGTGATTATCCTCTTGTATAGCTAAAGTAGGTAAAAAAGAGAAACTCATATATCACCTAAATTTTTTAAGGTTATAAAGAAATATTTGGATAGGTGATTTCATGATGTTTAAACAACGTAATAAGAAATCTAAGAAAGTGTAATTTGTTTTTAAGGATAAAAATTATGAGAATAATATGAAGTCGACTAGATACTATACAAGATTAGTTAGTTGAAATTTACGACTATAAATAAATTTATTGTCCATGTACTATGCATTTAAATAGGTCAATTCCTAAATGATATGATAATAAATAAAATATATCAACTAGGTAGTATAGATTTAATAGGTTAACATAGTAGTGAACTGACCTATGGATACTTAATCAATCTGAGATAGAACTAGGTTGCTAATAGGTCTGTAATTGAACAAGTTGACATACTAGTATGGAAATTAAAATAAAACTATCTATAAATTACTAGGTTGAGTAGGTTGAATTAGTTCCATAATAAAGAAAAATATAATAATCTATAAAAGACTAGTTCACGCTAATGGACTTATTTCTATAAGAAATAAAACATAATAGTTTCTAAAATATTGAGTCAATTTGGTCGACCTTATTATGTAATCTATGAGAAGTTCAAAATGGTATGAGTCTAAAGAATTTAGTTTTAGTTATATAAAAGATAAATAAACACACATGCAAGTAGGTTGAGATGGTTGATCTAGTTGCAACATGTAGCAGAAACCCTATATCAATGCTAGCTAATACAAGTTTGTAATATAACATAGAATAACAAACAACAAGAAATAATAGTGAAATTTATAAGGTGCATAATTATTCAAAAATAAGATCAAGAAGTTGTACTAAAGGTTTTGATTGCCTATGTAGGCTTCCAAATATACTTGTTCGTTAGATAGTGTCAAACCAATATTTCAAAGCACTGAATATGGAGAAAGTACCATTCTAATAACCCACTAAACCTGATTTCAAAGGTAAGATAGAAGTAGATTATTGGTGCTTATTTCCAAATTATACACCACACAAACAAATAGATGGATGGATTTATAAATTTCAATAAAGAGGGAGATCCTAGGTGTTTTTAAAATACTGTGAGGTAGGTGTAAACTAAAGACCATGGTTAGATATGTACTATGATTATGAGTATTGGGGCAAGCCCCTCATGTCATGATATCTATAAGAAATATAAAATAATCATAAGTAGAGTATTGATTAGTCCTTCATTACATTATCTTAGTAGTTTAAAAACTATTGGTACAGAGTTTATAAGGAAAACTAAACAAAATGAAAAATAAGAGTGAAAATCAATGTTTTGAAAGCTAATTTATAGTTTTAGAAAATAAATAAATAGGAAACCAAATAATAAGTAAATTTATTTTAACTAATATCAATGTAGGTTAATTACCTTTTTTTAACTAAGAAGAAAATTAACTTAAGAAAGTCAATATAGTTGACTTAGTTGTACAAACAAAACATAATAGAGCTTAATAGATCGACTCGGATTCTGAAAAGACAATCCAAAATGAATCTAGTCAAGCATGTCAACTTATTATTATGGATTTAAAATAGATATAGAACTAATTTTAGTTGGTTTAATTTGTTGAATGTAAAGGTATAGTTTTATAGATTTGAAAAACTGGTAAAAACAATACTAAAATTTAAATTTTGAAAAATAGCCAGAAAATGAAATTACTTAAAATTTGACAAAATAATTACTAATATGTTATCATGAACCTATTAAATTATACAATTTTGACCTATAGTAGATGAATTAGTTTTCTTAAATATGTTGAGTTATTTTTTTGAAATATGTTGTTTAGATGAAATTTTAACTTGTAGAGATAAAAGATAAAAAAAATTAGATAAGATCTAGCTAGTTGACTTAAAATAAATAAACTAGTAAATGATATAAAAATAAAAATGTGCTGATTAGTGTGACCTAATTATTTAAATGGAAAATTTATAAAATAAAATAATCTATTAGATCAATTTGGTTAAATATTTAAAAGTGGGAAAAAAATATATCAATTGGATTGTTCTAGTTTTCCAATACTAAAAATTTTGCACACACAAAAGAAAAATAAAATTGATAGGCTCACCTTAATTAAAAAGGATTAAAAATGATGCCCTAACTAGGTCAACCAAGTCAAAAAAGTTGTATCAATCTACACACATATCTGAACACAGTGGATAGGGCTTATTGAGTATGAAAACCTACACACAATGTTAAATTAGGTCGATAAGGTTGATCCAATTATATGTAAAGAAAAATTAAAAAATTTAAGGGTTAAATTCACATCAGGTTCACCATAATGTATGAAAATCAAATTATATAGATCTATAACTTATCCTACTCAATAATATTCAATCTTGGAGAAGGTAATCAACGAATAAATTCACTTAGAAATACATTTAAATCAAGGTCATGACTAATAATGGATCTATTAAACCTACACTAAGGGATCTCTTATCATAGTATGGTAAAGGAGAGGTTTCAAAATCCTCTAATCAAATGACATATTTTGATAACTCTAGCTAAGTCTTATGATTGTAAATAATATTAATCAAACTAATATACTAAACAAATACACAATATAATCTAGTAAATGCATATGCAAGCTAATCTAATGTTTACGAAAGCTTGTGTCACAAATGTGGATATTAATAAACATGTAAAAATAAATATATCTAATATAACATAGAAATGATCTAAGCAAAGAGAGATATAATTAAATATGTATTACCACTACATCATCTACTTATTAAAATATGAATATCTAGGAATATACTTACCTTGTTGAAGCGAACCCGTCACACCTCAATCTATCACTTGGCTAAAGGTATTTTGTAAGAGGTTGTTATGGGATTGTAAGGATCACAAAGACATAATAATGAATAGGATACAAGACTTTTCTTATGAATATGAGACCTATAGAATATAATTCCAACTTCTCTAAGGCAAAAACCTAAGCAAGGAAACCTCTTATTGATTGTATAATAATATTTACCAACAATAATTATGCACAATTTAATGATTTTCTATTAGAAATTAAATGAAAGGGGGTATATATATCAATGGATTAACCTTAAACCCTCCTCATAATTTAGTCGATGTAGTTGGCTTGGTCAGCCTTGTTAGGTGGGAAATAAAGTTGTTAGGTCTCTAACTATTTTGTATTGAGCTATTAGAGTTCTATAATGTGTGTTAAACCTAGAATAGGGTTGATCTAGATGACATAGTAGGTAAAAGTGATAAATATGAGTTTTTGCATAGGCAGGGGTTATCTTGGGTGGTGAGTGTCTTTATAAAGTGTATAAGTGGGGTTTTAATGATTAAGTAAATGGATAGGAGTGACTTGTACTATTTTTTATTAGTGGTATAGGGTTAACAATCCTATGACTCACCAAAGGTCTACTAACCTCTTTCCTAGTGTACCCTTTAAAGCGTGGACTCAGAGAGATTGAGATTTTATGGGTTCTTCAAAGAGATAAAGCATGAATAATTAATATATATATATATATAAAATATTATGTATATATATATTATATAGGATTACTTAGACCCTTTGACATGTTATTACTATAAACAACTTAATATATGGCCCTAGGATGCTAAAAAAGAGAATCCAATGTAAACCGCTAAGAAAGAATTCACATAATAAAATTGAAAATAACTATGTTGTCCATCATATCTAATGCACATGTAATATTTCTAGTTTATTTTAATAATCCCCTTAGCAGTAACAAATGAAGAAGCAATCTAATATGATATTAATAAGGAATTATAATTTTATTGTAATGAGAAGGTTGTATGGCTTATCATAATCATGATGTAGTATCTCAACCATATGAAACACTGAGTAATCATAAGGAAAATAATATCTATAATTCAAATATAATAATTATAATATTCCTTAGTAAGTATATCATATTGACAATTGAGATAAACTATGCAATAAATAAGCCACTAGGAGTAATTCATGAAATTCCTTGTGTAACCCTAACTTACAATAAGAATGTAAAGTATAAATAATTTTTTTATATTTATTCATAACATAGACAATTGAATTACAACTCTAAAACTAATATACTATTTTTATGAAGCCTAATTTATCACATTAGACATATTTTTAGAGATTTTCACAAATCGAACTATAGATGATATTTTATGATTATATATCACCTTAGTCTTATACACTTAGAAAACCCATGACCCTGGTTGTTCCTCTTAGTTATACACATGCATTTCTTATATAAGTCTCACATATTCTCTATCTTATGACCCTTATCATATCTATTAGTCTGACTAGCCTAAAATTGATGACACAAACATCCCATATTACGCATAATGTTTAAAATATACTCAACTTACACCTCTAAAAGTTTTGAGCCTATGCATGCTCTCCTTGTCCCTAGACACTACTATTTGGGTTAGATAATAGCATTGAAATTATTGTCCTATCCCAACACAAGTTTCTAGTGCCCTAAAAGTCATCCAATTTACAAATGAAATGTATTACAATGGTCAAACATAGTGATTTAATGTGATTTATCTCTTGATAAGATTGGTATAAAGACAATATCAACTCTCATTCATTCACCACCTAGTAATCAAAACAAAAGAGCACTCAATAAAAAATTAAGTTACCAAAATCATTCATATTCTACCCTATTATGATATCATTCAAAGGAAAAACCTAGCTATAGGTCTAAAGTACTAAAGGAATAATCATGGACACTTAAGTCACAAGATAGGTCACTATTGTACTTTATTTGCAAACATTTCATGATTCACACACAAAATAACACATAGAGGATAAATACATTAGTCTAAGTCCATCTTCTATAGTATTTCCTATGTAGGCAGTGCCCTTTGACATTGACATCATTACAGGTTAGATCGACACCAATTATGCACAAACCCATTTTCCCCTAAAGTCACATTGAAGATGTAAAGATAGGTTTTTTTCCATTTCACTAGGAGTGAAATTCCATGACCTATATATAAATATACCAAAGTGATGGTGAATCCAAACATAGAATAAATTATGTGGTCACATCTTATTTGAGTTCATATTTCATATTAGGCACTAATGTCTATATTAGACACTAACATCAACACAACTATCCCAATCTGACACAAGTGTCTAGAGATCCAAAGGCATCATAAATAGAATATGAAAATTGTTACAAAACTATCTTCTTGCCTACTTCCCACATGTACTTTCTCTAAAATTATATTAACATCATAAACATCTAAGTAATTTTTATGTCAATTGTATATCTAACATAACTATACTTTCTATGAATAGCCTATCTTAGTTTTATAAATTTAACATATGGTATATCTTAGTTTAGCTCATTAATAATCCTATTTTAGATCTAATATTGACCCTTCTAACCTATCATTTCTATATCCTTAACCCTAAACACTAAATAATATCCTATATTTAATTAGGGTTAAAAGTTTGGTTAACCTAATCTTTGAACATTAAACCCTAGGTTAGCTACGGTTTTTTTTATTTTTTTAATTGTTGTATTGTACTTAAAATTTAAAAAAATCCTTTTTCATTTTTGAATCAATGAAAAATATTGGTACAAAAACTAGTTTAAATGGAAGATTAAGAAGCATTTATTACTCATCTCAACAAAAAATAGGGCTTAATAGATGCATTTTTATATGTTACAAGAGATGAAATAAGCAAACAAGATTAAAAAAATGCTACATCATCTAGTAATGCTGAATCCATAAAAAGTACTATAACTCATCCCAAATTAAAACTAAATACATATAATGGGGGGCACAAGTTATATGTTCCAACTTTTGTTCCCTAAAATTACTATTGATACATATTTTAAAAACTTACATATTATTTCAATGTAAATACTGATTTCAATGCCTATTACTACTCAAAACATGTTTTTAATCCCTATGGTGACTACCCAAACTTTAAATCAAAATCCAACTAGGCCTATAGTTCAATCACTACTTCAAATTGTAAAAACCTTAAAGGATAAGGTTATAAACATTGAATAAAATGATTCAAAGTCTTCACATGCCATAGATTTTCAATAAATGGTGCATAACCCTCTTGAATTTGAGATATATCTTAATCCTTTTCTGATTGGATTTGTTTCACCTAATTTAACATTTTATGATGGAAAGGGTGATCTTGAACAATATCTTCAAACCTTCTATGTAGCTGCCTTGATTATGCTTCAAATCATAAAAGTTTGACCAAAATATTCTCAACGAGCCTCAAGGACTATGCTTTGAGGTGGTTTTATGAGTTACCTATTCAATCTAAGAAAACATTAAAACCTCTTAAAGATAATTTTTTGGCACACTTTTCTATTAACATTACCAGAAAGGTTTCCTATGCTCAAATTGAAAAGGTCAAATACAGAACCAGTGGACCAGTCAGTGAATATGTCTTGAGATATAAGACAATGCTAGCCAAAATGACCAATCCTCTTGTAGACAAAGAGCTGAAAGATGTTCAAGTAAAGTTTTCTTTCCCTTTTACATGAGTTCATTGTTTTCAAAAAGTTTCAATGTTTTGATGACTTATGCCACATTGTATAGGACCATGAAATGAAGCTTATGTCACTGAATAAGCTCAATTCTATATAAAAAAACACTAGCTACAACTATATCTAGTAAAAAAATTATAATTAAACCAAGCTATAAGGTAAAACCCCTTGAGCCTAAGAGAGAAAAAACCATCATGGTTCACAAATTTTCACAAGATTGTAATCAACTTGTTTTGTCTAATACACAAAGGAAACAATTTACACATTTACCTGAGCCTCATACTTCATTACTCCCATGGTTACAAGAGTGTCATCTTATATATATCCCTCATCATATAGAGGTTGATGTAAATAGACCTATAACCAAAGGACATAATCAAAATGCTTATTTTGACTATCACCAAGGCCCTAGGCATTTTACAAATAGATGTTTGACCTAAGAAATAAGATGTAGGACCTCATTATTGACCAACATATTACACTTGATTATCCTCAAAAGGAATTAGGTTCATAACCTAATGATTACCATAAATAGAAAATATTTAACAATCCTTTGCAAGACCTTTCCAAAAAGGAACTAGAATTTCAAATGGCATAGAATATACATCTTCCTCTATCATATTATGGACACCCACTAGATGGGGTCATTGGTACTGACAAAATACATATAACTCTTATGGCTCAAAACCCCATTATTTCCTTTGATGATAGTGAAATTAAAGCTGATGACTTTGATCTTCATTCTCTATTCATTAAAGCATACTCTAATAAACACCCCACATACAGTGTTATGATTGATAATGGTGCAAGAAAAAATATTTTCATAGTGAAATTACTTACACATTTGGGTTATACTCATCATGATTTACATCCCTCTACTAGATCAATCTAAGCATTCAATGGGACCTCCCAACAGGTTCTTAGAAAAATTGATCTACTTTTATAGGTTAGTCCTACACATGTGGTTACTAGTTTATCAATTATACCTTAAACATGTGTCTTTGACATGTTATTGGGATGACCTTGGATACACACTCTTCAAGTGGTTCTTTTGAAAATGCAGTGATGTGTTAAGTACATGCTTGCTAATTGGGTAATTATATTCTTTAGTATTTCATGTGAGAATCCTCTCAAATAAGAGAAATTCATACCCATGTAGTTAATTATCAAGCCTTTTAAGGATAATACACTATAAAAGGGTACGAAACAAGTAATCCCATTTATTAGGTAGCCAGTACTTGAGAGACCTTTACATCAAAGATAAAGAGTGGGTTCCATGGAATCCTCATCTTCTATGCACCATATTCAAATATATAGAGCACGTAAACATGATCCTACTATCTTTATTCCAAAGAAACCACATAACACATAGATGGGTTTTAATAAACCCTATTCCTTCTATTGGTACTTCATAACCTTAGAGTCTCATTATCCATATGCTAAACATATTAAATACTATAGTGATAGGTATTGAACCTATACATGCTAATTAGCATTACCACTAGTTTATTGCACTAGGTACTGAGTTGGGAGATACCTATTATCATCCTTTGGATGAGATCATAGGATGATCTTGTCTCTTTGATAAAATACTAAAAAAAAATAAAAAATTCAAAAACACTTTTGACACCTACATGTTATATTGGATCTTTGGTATATATGTGTTAGTTCCATGTTGAGGACTAGAATATCATAATAATTATACACACACATACATATGAATACATGGATACATGATACACTTATATGTTCTGGGCCTTACTTGTACTCATGTCATCATGATGTTGAGGGCATCCATCTTATACATCTTGATATACATAGGTTATATGATTTGATGACCACTCTATAATATCATGTTTGAACTTAAATATGCACTTACACATGCATATTATCCATTGTTATACATTACAAATGGTAATTCATATTCTATGTACTTGATGTTTTTTATAACACATTCGATCCATAGGTCACTATGACATGTTTATTCTAGTTGTGTGTGCTTTTAACTTTACACACTTCCTTGAGTGTTTTGCCTTGTTCTTGCCTTAATTTTTTGAGAATTTGAATATCATTGTATGTGTCCCCTGTTCCTATGATTTCCTTCTTGGAAATTTTAGTATATCATTCCTTGATTTTTTGGATAGTTGACTAAGTCATGTCCATTTGATTTCATGACATTTGAACATGCCCCTTTTTTCAGTCTCCTTAGACCATTACTTTTGATTTGATTTTGAGTGTTCTTATGTGTCTATTTCTTTTCTTGTTGAGCTTGTAATTTTACTAGCTAGACATTGTTATGATTTTTATCATTCACCTTAGGCTTACATGTGATCACATTGGTTCTATGTGATTCAAAGTTACATCTACCTAGACATATTTACTTCTATATGATACATACTTATATTCATAAATTTACATTTGTCTTACACTTTTCAGCTGAGATAACTACTAGGTATTATATTTACCTCACCTCAAAGGGTGGGAGGGGTGGCATATTAGTGGGGTAATGTCATGGTGACATGGCTTCCAAATTATTCACACTTTATCAATTATAATGGGGGTAGGCTTTGGAAGCATGTTCTCCACTCCCACATACTATATGATACTAACACTAGTTTTCATATTTAGTGGGGGTATGTCATATGGACATGGATTCAAAAAATTCATAGTATCTAATTTAATAGGGGCATGATTTGAAAATATGTCTTCCAAATTCATTTATTATGGTACTTATAATTAATAGATTTATTGGGGGCATGCTTTGGAAGCATATTCTCCACACCCACTCAGTTTTTAGCATCCCCAATTTATAGTGGGGCCATGTTTTGGAAACATGTCCTTCACATTGATACTTATTTAGGTTTTATATTTATCCATATGTAGTGGAGAAATTATTTGAAATCATGTCTTCCACACTTGCATAGTCTTATAAATTGGTTAAAGAACATAGTTATATAATTTTGATACACATTAATGGGAAAATCTATACATGGTACTAGTGTTACACAATTTTAGCATGAGACAAATCTAATGTGCATATGTTATGTAACATGTGCCTAATATTTTAAAATTCAAATCAAATTTAGACTAAAATTATTATACGTACTGATACCCAATAAACTTTAGAAACTTTAGTGAGACAATCTAATGTAGGAGTTGGTTTACCTATTGGTATGGTTGGGGTGATTAAATCACTCAATCATTTCAATTTTTTAGTTTAGGCATGATCATCTAAACTCACTAGGTTAAAAGTATCAATGGGTTGAATAGTTGAGCTAATCTCAATTGTGATAGTTGGCAACTAAAATTTGCTCCAAGATGGAGGTATGTGCGCTCTCTCTCTCTCTCTCTCTCTCTCTCTCTCTCTCTCTCTCTCTCTCTCTCTCTCTCTCTCTCTCTCTCTCTCTCTCTCTCTCTCCCCTTTGATATATGAACTTTAAAGAATTATCTATAATTATCATAATCTTAGTTTGATAGCTTTAAATTTATAAATATTTTGTTAAAATCAACTTTCTAATAGGCAAGATGGTTACATTGACACACATGTGTACTCTTAAACCTTGTCCTTTCAATTTCTATCTATTTCAATTAATTTTGACCTAGATTATATGCACTGATTATACATTGTAATTTGATATTTTCTATGGGTCAATCACCATCAAATCACTTAAACTCAGCTCTAACAAAGAATTCAAATTCAACTCAACCAAGGATAAGGTGTGTATACACACCCACGTACTTATTCATTTACTTGAAACTATCAATTTCATTACTAGATTAGGGGGGGAATGTAGATGATATTTTGTGATTATGTAAAACCTAAGTCTTTTACACTTGGTAAATTGAAGACCCTAGATGTTCATATTAATTCTACACATGCTTTACTTTTATAATGCTCACATCTAATTTTTATTGTGTCCCTTGGCCTATGCCTTAATATGACTAGCTTTATATTGATAAAACATACATCCCATCTTACCTAGAATGATTAAAATGTACTTATCTTACACATCTACAAGTTATGATCCTATGCATACTCTCCTTCTCCCTGGACACTAATGTTTGGGTTCCACAATAGTGTCAACATTAGTATCTTGGCCTAACACAAGTGTACAGTGCCCTAAAAGTCATCTAATTTTCAAATACAATGTATTAAAATGGTTGGCCCAAGTGTTTTAATGTGAGTTATCCCCTGATAGGATTGGTATAAATATAAGATCAATCTTTATTCATTCACCACCTAATAATCAGACCAAAAGAGCACTCAAAAAGCATTTAAGTTATCAAAAACTTTCCTACTCTACCCTATTCTAATATCATTCAAAATAATAGCCCAACTATAGGTTTGAAGTAATAAAAGAGTATTCATAAGGTCATATTTGGTAAGGTATAAGTTAGGTCACTATTGTACTTGCTTTGCATACATTGCATAGTTCACACACAAACTAATATGTAAGGGATAACTACATGTCATTGAGGCCTTATTCTAAATTATTAACTATTTAGGCAGTGCCCAAGCTATGCTGACTAACCCATTTTTACCTAATGTCACATTGAAGATGCAAAACTAGGATTTTATCCAATTCACTAGGAGTGAGTCCATAACCCAGATCTAAAAGCAATAGAGAGAAGGTGAAGCCAAACCCAAAAGCTTCTAGGTGGTTACATCCTATTTAAGCACATATTTTGTATATGAAACTAGTGTCAAGATTAGACACTAGTGCCGATGCAACTCTCCTAAGATGACATAAGTGTCAAGAGTTCTCAAGGGACTACATATAGAATATGAGAAGTATTCTAGAAATGTCTTCATAACTGCTTCTTGCCTATACCAGATCCAACACTATATTAGCATAAAAAATAGCTCTTTTATGTCATTTTCATCTCTAGCATAACTATACTTTCTATTAATAGCTTATCTCAATTTTATAAACTCAACATATGTTACATCTAAGTTTAGCACATTAATTGGCTTGCTATAGATCAAATATTCACTCTTGTGCCCTATTATTTCTATATACATAACCCTAACCAATAAATAGGACACCACATCCAAATTAGGTTTAAACGTCATCTAAGATGGAAATCGACAAGTTATAGCCTATAGTTTGGTTTTATACTATATATAAATTGTAAGAAATCTAGTATTCTATTGATAATTTCAAGCTTAGAGATTAGAAAACCATATTTTATTCTAGTATATATCTATTTAAATATAAAAAAGGATATTTACATGTTAATATTTATGAGAAGATAACCACTCCTAATATGACACTTTATTTAATTTTAATTACAAATAGACAAGGTTAAGTTGAAATTACATGCCTACATCCAACCATTCACATATACATAATTAAATTGTAATTTTAAAAATGTTCCTTTCATCCAAATGGGATGATTAATTTGATGAAAAAATAGAGTTCATTTTGGAAAGGAATTGATACTATAATTCACTAAAATTTCTAAACAAAATTTTTAATAGCATGATTGGTAGCAATCAAAAATATTTGGAGGCTTAGGATAGATGGATCTTATAGATTTTAAACCTAAAATTATAATAAATATGGCATGGTGTTACTAATTAGAACTGGAATTGAGGTGAGTCCTTTCATTAGAATTTTTAAGAAAATTTGAAATATTATCAAGGTTAATGTAGAGGAACAAACCAGTGATTTCAATGAGTCTAAATAAAAAAAAATTGAGGTTACATCCATGCTTATTTCTATTGGGTAACCATGGAATGAGGTTCATTTGATTAGATTAAAGGCATTCTCAATGAATTTTCCATGATATATCACAAGGTATTGTATGACCATCTTTAAATTTACAAGAGAAATTAAAATTTTAAACATCTAGTTCTTGTTTCTTTGATTAGAACCATATGGGATCCATTAATTTATTATATAAAATGATCTCTCCACTAGATGAATAGACAAAGCTGGATTCTCCTCTATCAATTATGTTGGGGTCAGCATTACTTCTTTGAGCAATTTCATTAGCATTATCCATTTTAGAGGAAATTGGATTTGGAGTTGTAGAACCCTCTATTTATACTAGACAAATTCTAGCATAGTCCTATTTTTGTCTTATAATGTCCCTTTCACATATATATCATCCTCCATTAACATCATTTCCCCTATTTTTTTTTCCTTCCCTTAAATTATTCATACAAGCCTAGCTCAGTCTACATATCAGGGAAATTAGATTCTACATTTTTAATATGGAAATCCAATTGCTACCTCTGAAAAATTTTACAAACCTTATAGGGATGATTAAATATCAAAACTACAAAGATCCTAGTAATAATTTCCAAGTGGTTAACTAAAAGACTAAAATATCAGTAGCGGAACT
>JARHVA010005860.1:155000-192500 GCA_037957365.1 Torreya grandis
CATCACAGTCACTTGAATTGATTGTTGTCATTCATTGAATCCCATTTTAAAGAAGAAAAATATTTTCTATTTTTATTCTTGTTTAACAAAGGATAAATGTTTTAAGGATAAAAATCATGGAGGTTTCTCCCCAATAATATTATCTCATAGATGATCTACACCCACACACTGATGTAGGTAGCCTCATCCTACTATTTCAATATCATGAGGTGCCTGGATTTCAGGTCCTTGACAATGGCCACTAGATTGATGTACAAGCCACTCCTTATTCTATAGTTATAGACATTAGACATCAATTGGAAGTGATAAGTGGAGGGAAATACAAGAGTTCATGGTATCATATTCTACCTAATAAATATGCAAATCAGTTATCCATGGCATCATTATACAACCCCTCCATGAATGTAATGGTGTACCCTATTATTCATTTGGATAAAATTGGAGCCAAGGTTGATGGAGGAGATGAAAGTTGGCCATGTATCCAAAATTTTATTTAATGGATTATATGAATGTGTATGGCCAACAAAAATATGATACTAAAGAGCCGTGAGGGCACTCTCTGAGCAAACCTGCTAAGTAGCATTCTAAAATGACCTTCCTTTTATACTATCTTATTCCTATAAAATTTCAATTGCATGTAATACCAGTATGGTATTTGATTGCTTCTTATGATGTAAACATATTTTTAGATCGAGTGAACTGATTAATAGAAGACTATAATGTAAAAAGTATGGTGTATGTGAATGGTTGTTAGTTCAATTGGTGAAGTTGTTTGGCTCACAAAGTGCTCACTAGGGATTAATTATTGCTTCTAGTCAAATATAGTATGATAAAATGGATGAGGCCAAGATCATGACCCAGGTGACTTTAAGGAATGAGTCCAAGATCATACCCCAAATGACTTTGGCAAAATCGATACCCCTCAATCTTTGGCTCTTAGCTTAAGATCACTACATAATATAGTGGTAAAAAAAAGTATGATGTATGGTTTTTACTAAATGATATTACATTTTTGAATTTTCTTCAATGGTATAGACTTCAAATATTATGATAAATATAGTGGAATGGGGGGGGATGTTTTTGAATGATTGAAATGGTGTAGATAGATCTACGAAAAAACATGACTTGGCATCATTTAAGACCACATATTTTTGGGTTGGATGGAATGTTTCAATCAAAGATTTAAAATTATGTAATTTTACTTAATTAAATTATTCTATAGTTTAGACTTTGACCAGTGGTCAAATTTTAAGGTTTGGCCATAATTTCAAATTGAAGAGTATTTATACATCTAACACTTCATTGATAATAAGTTGTAAAAATAGTTTCCCTTCAATTGATAAGATTAAATCTAGTATGCATGTCACTAAAAGTATGAACTATATAAGATTCAATTTCAATTTAATGGAGAAAGATTCAAAGACATAAAAATAAAATATTTATTTATAACTTATATCACTGTTTACAAACTTTTAGTCAAAAATTTCTTTCCAAGAACACAACTATTGCATTAAATAATTCTAATAAACCGCAATACATAATTTATTTATTTACTAATATTTTGATGGAAGGTTTATTTTATCTCTTTTTTTTTAAATCAAGTTAAAAAAAATAGTTAATAAAATTTTGGAAATGCAACTTTCAAAATTTATTCAATGATATGGTAGCATTCACCCAAAAGGGTACAACAATCATAATTCATAACATATTAATTTATAAAAATAAAATGTACTTCTATTTTTCAAGGACAAGATAAAATAAAACATTTAAATCACAAAAATTGAGCTTAATAAATCTAATTATGCAATGTTACACTTATAATATCAACTCAAATATTCTTAACTTTCATATCTAGCTAGTTCATTTCATGGTAATTCCTTTGTATGACAAGACCTAATCCGTGTAACTACTGGGCCCATATATTAGGGTATCCCTACCCATTCCAACCATCAGTTGGAGATGGAAGTAGGAATATAGGAGCCAACTTGGAGTATATAATGAAAAGCAACAAAGTGATTATGAATGGCCATATGTACAAGAAGGCATATATTTAAAACCAAGGTTTATCACTACACACTAAACCCAATAAAGAAATTTCAAATAATTTTTATTAAAGATCCCAAACCTTAATTGGTCTTACGAATGGAGGTGTTATAATACTTTCAAGGGTATAATTACCTTTAGCCTCCTTTCAATTTGCATTCATATGACAATGAAATCTATTTTAATCATGTCCACAACTCAATTTTGGTTGGTTTCTCACTCACGAAATAATTCAAAATCTACAATAGACAAAAAAATAAAATAAAAATGGAATAAGACTATTCCAGCATCAAAAGATGAAAAATAGACAATTTAGTTCAAAAGAAAAAGAAAAGAGGTTTGGCTATGGGGTGACCATAATGTATCATGCTTTTATTTTTCCTTGTATACACCTCCTTTGCCACTACACAACAGACTTCCAAGTCTAACCTAGCTCATTACCACACACACACACACACACACACACACACACACCCACACACACACACACACACACATGTTGTTTTAGTGATTATAAATAATTTTAAATAATATTTCAATATACTAAAAGTCTAAAATGTCAAAAATAAAGTGAAATAGCCTCAAAATAATCATTCTAAGATTTTTCTATATCCCTTTTCAAGTAAGCATCTTCAAAGTAAGCTCAACATTCTCATGTTGCTTCTCAATTAAATTACTACTTTTTGTCATAATTTAATTGTAGGTAAATTATTAAAAAAATCAATTCTAATCAACCTTCACTTCACTTGCATAATTTTAGTCACTAAAAGTATGAGTTATAGAAGCTTGATTTCTAATTTGTTGGCGAACGATTCAAACACACAAAAATAAAATTTATATTGATTTAAATTATATTGTTTGTCACAAACTTATATTCAAAATTTTCCTTCCAAGACCACAACTACCACCTTAAATCATTGTCATAAACCATAATAAACAATTTATTTATTTACTAACAACTACCACAAAGGTGTAATTAACTTATTTTTATTTAAATCAAATTAAATAAAAAAACTTAATAAAATTATGGAAATGCAACCTTCAAAATTTATCTAATGATATTATAACAATCACCAAAAAGGATACAACAATCACAATTCATGTCATATTAATCTATACAAAACAAATGTATTCTTATTTTCCAAGGACGAGTTGAAAGAAATCATTTAAATCACATAATTGTGTTGAATAAAATTAAACAATGCAATGTTACACTTACAATATCAACTCAAATATTCATAACTTTGATATTCACTTGGTTCATTTCATAGTAATTCCTACATATGCTAAGACCCAATACATGTACTTACTGAGCCCATCCATTAGTGGGTATCCCTATTAACCCCAACCATTAGTTGGATGTGGAAGTAATAATGTAATAGCCAACTTGTAGCATACAACTAAAACCAAAAACGTGATGTTGAATGGCCACATGTACAAAAAGGGGTATACTCAAAACCAATATTTTTTAATACACACTAAAACTAATAAATCAATTTCAAAGAAAAAACATTACATGTTCCCAAACCTCAATGGATCTCACAAATGGAGGAGTTCTAAAACTTTCAAGGGTCTCAAGGCCCTTAACATCCTTTAAGTTTGCATTCAGATGACAAAAACATCGATTTGAATCATGTTCCTAACTCAATGTTGGTTTATTTCTCACTCACAAAATAGTTCAAAATACATAATGGATAAATCAAATAACATAAAAATGACATAGGACTATTGCACCATCAAAAGTTGAAAAATGGACAATTCAGTCCACAAAAGAAATAAATGGAGTTTGGGTATGGGGTGACCATAGTGCATCATGATTTTATTTTTACCTATATACACCACCTTTGTCATTGCACAACAAACTTTAAAGACCAACCTAGCTCATTACTATTTTATTTGCACCCAATCCAACAATAAGGACATTAGTAATACATGTTCATAGTCTAGTAATAAAACATATATAAATGTAAATATTGTATTCATGATTACATATAGTCTTATTTAATATTTAAATATTCTAAAAGCCTCCAAAATGTCAAAAATAAAGTAAATAACCTCAAAATAATCATTTTGTGATTTTTTGATATCCTTTTTCTACGTAAGCATTTTAGAAAGAAGCTCAAAATTTTCATGTTGCTTCTCAGCTAAATTACTTATTTTTGGCATCCTTTTATTATAGGAAAATTATAACAAAAAATAATTCCAATCAATTTTTACATCACTTATAGGATACTGATCATTAAAAGTATGAACTATAGAAGCTTGGATTCTAATTTGTTGTATAAAAAATCAAACACAAAAAATAAAATATATATTTATTTATCTTATATCGCTGGTTGTAACTTCTATTCAAAAATTTCCTACTGATACTAAAAGTATTGTGAGGTTTTTTTTCTAGAAGAAGAGGCCTTCATGATTTTAAACGCTTCCATACAACGTAAATAACATTCCAATCTACCTTATTTAGTGCATGAGGTGAACAAAGGCAAATAAACATTAACATATCTAATTTTTTCAAAGAGAGTCTATATCGATCATCATTCTTTATCATGTTTAACTCATCAAAATTAATTAGTCTAGTCTAGTCTAGTCTAGTCTAGTCTATTCTAGTCTAGTCTATATGGGAAATTGGGGAAATTGATCCCCTTTCTATATATGGCATGCCCACTATATATAATAAAATTAGCCCTAAGATAGATAAATCTATATGGGGTAGGTAGGTATCATCAATTTTTTATGCCCACTATGATTTCAGCCCTATCTTTGAGAAAACTCTTTCAAATGCTATCATGCTTAGTAGAATAATAAGAATAACTTTCCATAGATGCATTAAAAATGGAAACCCTTCAAACCATTTACATTCACCCCAAAAAATTTCCCATGCTCCAAAAATAAATTTTTTTGGGTATGATTTATAAATAGTACAAATAAATTTATCCATCTGACCTAAACATTTAATAGTATTTACAATAGGCAAGTTCCCAACACTAAATTTTTTACATAAACATGTTAACCATATATTTGTTTGATGGCATATATCATCCATCTCATCATAATAATTAAGATGATTTAAACCCTTAGTAAAATTAAATATAGGTAAATCTATAAACCTTGCATCTAAAGAGTCAATAAAATTCACTAAAAAACTTTTCCCAATATAATGCAATCATCTAGTGTCCTAGATCTTTATGAGTTGTGAAATCTCTCAAATCTCAATGAATGCATATGTATTGTACCTACTCTATATGCAAACTCAAGAGTTCCTCCTTTTGCTCTATTTAAAAAATATGAAATATGTATTGTACCTATCCCAAACGTGTATCTTTGAAATCCCCTATAAAGCATGTCAATAGTAATATATAAGGTAGTGCAAATAGAAATAAGATCAACATGGTCATCGTGAAACTTTGTATTCAAATTATTTAACTCAATAAGCACGTTTTCAATTAAATGGATGCCAAATTATACTTGAAAACATATTGCCACATCATACATTTTTATCCTCTAAATCTCATTCTTTCAACAAAATAAGCATGCATTTGACAAGCCTTTCCATGGCCTTTCCTTTAGAGAGCCACCTAATTTGTTGAATTTTCAACACCTCTATTCGATTGATTTTAAATGAATATATTAGATCTCTTAATGGTTCAATATCTCTTAGCAGGTTTTCCATGTCATGAATAAATTTTGTTTATAAATTTGTCATTAAATTGTAGCTTTATAAAATTATATGAAGCATCATTTAATGTTAATGCTTATCAATGAGTTATTTAATGAATGTCTAATAGTTGAGGATCATCTCGATGAAGCTTAGTAGATAAACCTTCAAGGATACCCTTGATAGTAGAATCCCCACCAGATCCAAATCTAATTAACTTCATCAATGATAAATTCATCTCTACTAAAAGAGTTATCACAACATCATACATAGACTGAGTTGTTCTATCCTATATTTGAAGGAGGTACATAAATTTTGTTACACATTTACTTGTTATTTAGTTTTTTAAATATGTAATGTAAACTATTAAATTTTGTTCTATATTTTGATCGATACATTCTTCAACTAAAATTGAGTAAAATGGTCTATGAAAATCTCATCTTTTAACTTTTTCCAATATATCTCCTTTGTAGCTTGTAGAAACTCTTTTCTATTTGTATATGTAGAGTATTCATCTATTAGAGGCATGTGTGGAGTGCCTTTATACTTGTTCAAGTCATAAATTATCTTATAAAATTATAAAAATAAATCATATACGATAACAAAATACATAATTTATATCACAAAAATGATTCTTTCCTTCTCAGTGTCTACAATTATTTTTACATGTTTGGTAATTGGAATACTACTTCATTTTATTTCTCGCTCTAAAATTTGGAAAGAACATTTATGAGGATCTAATTCTGCATGCATTTTTAGATCGCTATCTTGAAGGGTGGTACTCCATCTATAAAAAATGGAGTCTCTCTTATATTTTACACACTAAGAAAATTTTATATTTTCATCGTCATTTCATTATTTTACAACATAATCCCATGGAAATATTTTTTTCCATTTGGACTTGAATTTTCTTTTCTATTTCTCTGATTCTTGTTCCTCTTCCTAAATTTGTTCTCTAACTGATTCATAGTTTTCTTCATGTAGATGAACATCAAAGTCTTCATTTTTGGACTAGCATTATTGATTAGAATTTTGATAGATATGGAATACATCAACAAGTGATAGTTGTTTTTAATCCTTCTTAGCATGACAAATATAATCCATTTATCACAATTTATACCTACTCAATGAAAAACTTAAAATAAATATAAAAGTATAAAATAAATAGGTTCCATATACTAAAGTGTAATATGATTTATTTCAGTATAATAATATTATATGTATTTATAATAATATTATTATAAATATATATAATATTATTATAATTTACATACACACTTATAATGCTATAATAATTATAGTACTACACACATACCCACATATCTATATGTATGTATGTATGTATGTATGTATGTATGTATGTATGTATGTATGTATGTATGTATGTATGTATATAATACTATAATTATTATCATATTATAATAATTATAGTATTACACACATATATAAAAATATAATAGTATTATAATTTATTATTAAAAATAATATTTAAAAAACTATAATAATTTATTTATTTTTATTCTCTTAATAATTTATTTAAATTTAGGAACAATTACAACATATGAAGTGTTAAGATAAAAATAATGTTCAAAATGTACAGAAATAGAGTTAAATTTGGATAAAGTTATGGCATATATAAGGGTCTAATAATGTATATTACTCATAATACACTAGGATGTACATAATGTTTACAAAACTAAAGATATTTTGCAGTTTATTGGTTGTTTATGAAATAAAAAATTAGGTGAAATATATTAAGTATCCCCTACTCCTAAATGTATTTAAATTTAGGGAAAGGTACAAGTGCAACACATATAATGATTTTATGAGAATAACATTCATGTTACACCAAAGTGTATCTCTTAGATATCCTTGAGAAGTATTTGAATTTTATAAAAGTTGTAGTGTATGAAACAATATATATGCCCTACTACTAAGAAGCCAAACATGTTAGACTTATTTTATGATTAGAATATTTTATTAAAATAAAAATGCTACTAAAATCATTTCCAAAATTCCATGGACAAAATAATCTCAATGAAAAACTTTTATGTTTTATTAATTTATAATAAAAAGGGTTTAAGATTAGGATTTAAAATCATTTAAAATTTTATCTATAATCTCAATAAAAATATTTTATGTTTTATTAATTTATAATGGAAATGATTTAAAATCATTTCCAATATTCAAAATATTAATCTTCTACAAGTGTTGAGAACTTTAGGATATAAGTATAGAACAACCATCAAAATACAGTAATATAAATAAGTTGATGTAATAAGTATACACTTTTCCTTAAAATAATAATAAATGAGTTGTATTGTTTCATTTTTATAAGACCAATCTCCCTTTGAATATATATATATATATATATATATATATATATATATATATATATATATATATATAAGCAATCTCACTATAACTACCAATCAAAGTAAATTTACTAATTATATTGAGATTGGTTACACACACACACACAATCTCACTATCATTACCAGTCATAGTAAATTTGGTAATTACAGTAAGATTGGATACACACACACACACACATGCGCACACGCACACGCACACTTATACTATTTTATAGTCAGGATCAAGATTTAATTTACACTCAAATTGGTCTCATAAAAATGAAACTACACACACACACACATGGACACGCACACATGCGCGCACGCGCGCGTGCGCGCGCGCACACACACACACACACACACACACACACACACACACACACACACACACACACACACACACACACACACACATACATATTCATATATACATATATTCACAGTTTACTTTAAACTAGTCTTCACTATAAATTAGTAATATAAATATATATAATATACATTCAGAATTTACTATAAATTTGTACTATAAATATTTATAAAAATGAAACTATATATGTACATGTATAAACAAAACCGTTCAAAATACTCAGAATTTCAACCTTCAACACTTAGCACCCTAAAGACCTAAAATACCTAAAATGGGCTAGGCCCCAGGGTCAACTTTTGTTAAATTTTGTAAGCTTTTTTTAGGAAAGAATTTGGGGAGGTTATAGTTAAAAATTCAACATTCTAATGACTATCCACAGATCTCCTAATATTCAAGATAAATTTCTAAACCATACACAACTTTGTATTTTTCTAGCTTAAAAATAATTAATTACTATGATTTACTATTTTATATATGTTATAAGCCTACTTAAAATGTACATGGGTATTTTCATTACAATTCAATTGAAATCAATTGTTCCATGGGAAAAATACAAAATAGTCTACAATAGCTTTTGATAATTACCCAAAATGACTACCAAATAATGATATTCCAATTTCATAAAGGTGGTGATGATAAACATAAAGAAAAGCTTAGCTAGATTAAACCATAAAATTATGTTATGACAAAACCCTCCCTACAAACTACTTTTTGTGTTGCCAATGGCCATCATAACACTTATCATTTAAGATACACCTACATGTTTTCAGTTTATTTACCTACTCCGTAAATTGGGGAGGTTTAGTATTTACTTGGATATGCAAACTGTAATCAATCTCCAAAAATAACCTTGCATAAATCCAATTAGTTTGGTGAATACTTCATAGTGCACACTCATAGACTGGTAGACCATTAAAATGAATTTAGCTAAATTAAAATGCATTTTAAATTTATGACTTGTGAGATACAATGTATCCCTAATCTTGTGACCTCACTCCCATTAGCCACCACCATTATTAATTATTGGTAGCTGGTAAAGGTAATGTATTAAAATGATTTAGTAAATTAGCTAATAGTTGGGTCATTAATGTCAACTAGAAGAGTGAAAGAGAAGGTTATCAGTGCCAATGACCATTGACAAGTTACAACTAAAAGTTTTAGCAAAATTCATTAGCTAATTTTTTTAAAACAATTTAAAGTTTTAGGAAAAATGTGGGACTAGAAATTTCATGTCACATAAATCCCATTAATAGTGGACCATGGTGGGTACTGGGATGGGTAGTTTTTAACTTGTTTGTATGTTCACCTTCCAAGTGGTATAAGCCATGACCACCTAGGCACCCATTTGGTAGTCACTGACTTAATGACTCAGCAGCCACCAATACCATCCTCCACTTGCCAAGTTAGCAATCTAGATGGGTATTTTTAAACTATACCCTTCTTTTGCCATTTTAATAATGAATTAATATTTCTATATTATCACGCAATTTATGGATTTTAAGTTTCTTTTCAACCATTATTTAATATGTAAATCTATGATGGGTTTGGATCCCTTAGATGGGCTAGGATGGGTTCAAATTTGACTACTGGCTCCTAAACTAAAATCTGCACTCTACATATTTTCATGTAAATATGGAGATATTTTCTAACATTTTTTATGTCCATTAGATTATATTAATATTTAGAGTATATATAGAATGTTGATGGAGGGGGAGGGCTGGTGAGGGTTTATAGATTTTTATTTTGTCATTTTGCCTATTTAGATGGGGCTATCATCCAACAATCCTAGGCTCTTAGCTGTCTTTAACCAGTTACTCCTTGACATGGTGGAAAATCTCTTCCAATTCCTTATATATAGGGTTTTGGGGTTCATACACTACCATTGGAGTTTTAGAGCAAAGAGAGTTTATAGTCTACAAGTCTTAGAAAAGTGTGTAGAGTCTTTATTTAAGATATCTACCTGGTTTAGGGTCTAAGAGTCTTCAGACTATTTAGCCTTCTATGTTGTACATAACCTATGAAACCAAATCTAGGTTTATAATTGTTGATCCTAAAGAGTCGGTAAGATTATGACTATATATGGTTAAAATCTTGTTAGACTATGTCAATTATGTAAATATTCTCTTACTCATAATATATTCATATTTAGTTGTGTGATTTTACATATGTGGTTGTGTAAATTCATAATCGGCCCTCTACTGGTATCAAAGCCAGGTTTACATTGCTACACTAAATTTTTTGTTTATCTTGGCATCTTTGATCTATGTTCTAGTCTGTAGGGAATTCATACCACTCTCTATGAATTTTTTTAGAGTTGATTAGAATATTTTCTTTCAAAAGTTCATAAGCTCATGGAACCTATTGTGTATGCAGTTCCTTGATACTTCTTTTGCCTAAAATCTTTCATATCTGACTCTAGACTGTATGTGAGATACCTAGCATCTAAGGTGTTAAGGCATGGTATTGTTCAACCATTTTTTAACCTAATAACCCATATTCAAAGAGCAGTCTATTGGAGGAGGCCTTGAAAGTTACCCATTGAATGAGCACTAGGCAATAGTAAGGATAAGTTCTCCCAGGAAGAGTTGTATCTTCTAAGTGTTATAGACCAAGTAAGTGATAGTTATGTTCTTTTTATAGACCTAATGGAGAAATCAGAAGTTAGAAATAGAAAATAAGGTGATCATGATCTTAGCGAATATATTTCATGAAAATCTACAAATGCAAACTAGGAATTACCTAGATGATATTTGTTTGAAGTATATAAAATGATTTTCTTTAAGCAAAATTTATAGATTGAAGTTTCTTTTAAACAATTTACTATTAAGGGTTTGATGTTAGGTAATCTTGAGGAAAATTAGTATAATATACTAGCTAAGGAATATTTTAAGACATTTTATAAGAAAGGCTATCATTTTATGCACATTGGTCAATTAGAATGGGTGATAGTACCTCTTTTTAGGTAAGTCCTAGATATTCCTATTCTATCTATCCTTGTTGATAGTAGGTTCCAAAACATTACCCAAGCCATGATCGATGATATCAATGATAATGTACATGATGGAAAGGTCACATGTAGGGTATATCCTAATTTTATGGCTGATCTTGAGGACCCTATAGTTCTATAAATGCTCAAATACAATTTACAGTTTAAAAATATTAACAGGGATCCTAGATCCATTCCCTTTAGAATTGTAACCCGATGGTTATTTAGATAATACAAATATCCCTTAGTACCCTCATATTATATGCAAAAAGACCTAGCAAGTGTGGTGATGGTTCTTGGAATAAAAACTAAAAGATAACAAGTCAATATAAGCTAGATAAACTTTGGGACAATCTCATTACCTAAGGAATGGGTGACTAGCTATACTAATTTTATCTACAAGCCACCTAAGAAAAGACCAAGTACACTCCTAAGCTAACTTCTCTTCCTAAAAATTAAATATTATGGAAGATATATGATTTCCTTGATTGAACAAGGCAATTAGGATATCCTAGAAAACCGATAGGGATAAATCCCTAAGAAGCTAAAATTCAAAAGGTCTTTGTCCATGAAGAAACCTTCAGTAACCAATTTGGGAACCGTAAAAACCATAAGATTCCCAAGTCTAAGATCTAATACTTCTAAATTAGATTATTTAGAATATCATAGTCTACCTGATGAGAAGAATTCTTATGTAAACCTCGCTAAAAATCAATTTGGAAATCATCTTGATTATGATGCCTGTATAACCTACACCCAAAAAATGTGGAATGCACTACATATTAATATGTTTAGAGGAGAACCAACTGAAGAGAGAAATCCCCTTATAAGAAAAGATGAGTTGAAAATTTCAACCACTCTAATAAAGGAAGCAAATGGTGTAGATGTCAAATACAGTATTTTGGAGAACATGAGAAGATTTTCCCCAAGACTATTTTATGTAAACTTTACATCTAATGGCAAATTTATTATGCATCATGACCCAATTGAAGCAATAGCTAGAGGAAAACATAAATCTACTATAGGAAGACAATTAAACTGATGTAATTTAGCTTTAGCTAAGTTAGGAAAAAACATTGATGAACTTTATGTAGAAATTTCCCAAGTGAGAAGCTTTCTAGATAAAAATCTAGGAACACTTGAAAGAAGACCTTTAGCCCAAACTCAATATTTAGCTCCACTAGTCAATACTAGTGATAGGATCCAAAGAGAGATAAATGCAACCAAATCTGGTCTAGTTGAGCTAAATAAAGGCCAATAAAAAAATAATGTTAGATGAAGCCACTAGCATAGTAAAACATTTGGAATAAGTCCTCTTAGAATAAGAACTAGATCTCTCTCTGGAAGCAGCAAAGCTTAAAAAGATAAAATAAGAACTGAGTAAGTTAATAATGTCAAAAATACAAGGCTATAACATGCTTAAAGTAATCCATACTAGAATAGTTGACCTTTTGAGTGTTATTAAAAATATAAATTTGCAAACCAAAAAAATAGATGTTAGCCTTGAATAGATAGAAAAAGTTGTCATAAAATTAAATGATCAATAGAATGTTAGATCTGAGGAAGCTAAAAATAAAATCCAAGAACTTAAAGAAAAATTTGATACCTAGATAGGATCATCCTCCCTTATCCTAACTCAGATACATGAACTACAAGAAAGTATGAGAAAATATTCAAAACCAAAAACTCTAAGTATGGTAAAGATAGAAGAAGGCACTTATTCCAAGATTACTCCATTAAGGCAACCCACTACAGAGTAAGTTTCTAATCATGAAAAATAAACTAGACAAGATCTTTTATAAATAATGAGTCATTTACCATAAGTACTCTATTAAAGGATTTTGATGATATGTACAAGATGCTTGAAAGGATTAATAAGAATATGATTTTTTTTAAAGAACTGGTTAAGCTATCTGAAGATATAAACCAAAAAAATATCATTGAAGAAAATTTCACTTGAGCCTACCTATATTTTAATGAACTAAATGAGTTGGACTAGAACCTAGATAACTTAATTAACCCTAAGGTTCTATATCCCTTGGATGCTTCACAGGATTGGATTGAGTCCCTGCCCACCAACCTGATAGGTGTGTAAGAGGAAAATGTTATACTTACTAGTACACCTAGATGGTTGAAAGAAGTATACTCCTCCAACACTGAGTCATCTAGGTTATCCTTAGCCACACCTAGAATCAGAGAAACCTTTCCCCAAGGATATGTTAGTAGTTTTGAAGCTCTATAATTTAATATCCAGCGAAACCAAGGAAGGCAACTGGATGATCTAACTCAATTCTTATACTACCATATTCACTAAACATTGATGGATGGTGTGGAGTAGGCAATGATATAAGATATAGTATATAGATTCTAATAGAAAGACTCCATGGATGGGTAGAAACTCAACAAATTGTATTTAGAAAGACTAAGGAAGAAGGCATGGACCTTATTATTGATAACCTTGATGGTAGCATAAATGGATGGTGGCTATCCCTTACAAAAGATCAAAGAACTATAATAGGATCGTTAGTAGTAGATTTTACTGAGGTAGTTATTTGTGAATATGCTGGTGATATGGTAAATGTTGATGCTATTGAATATAATAAGTTTTTTAGGATGAAACTCCATAATATGAAATACTAGGATAAATTTAAGTCATTTTGCTCTTCCAACAAGAAAAACAAAATAGATCCAAAAAATAGAAACTAAACACATGTTTATTAATTCACTTCCAAGTGATATCTCAGATGGAGTATTGGCCTATATAGAAACTAAGAAAGAAAGTACAACTAGAAAAACAATCATAGTTACAAAATTGACTCTAGGACAAATTATCCAGTCAATTGAAGAATATCTTTACAATCAGTGTAAGGATAAAGTAGTTGCCAAGTTACTCAAGAAACAAATGAAATCCATTGATAAAAGTATCTAAAAAAATAGTGGATATGGTCTACTAGGATACTATGGATCTGAGAACTCCAATTGTGAATGCCATAAGGGAAAAATGAAATCTCAAAAATGGAAGATTGAAGAAAAACCCAAAGATAAAAGAATGTTCTCTAAAATAAAAACTTATCTAAAACTAAGAAGAACCATCTTAGGAAAAATAAAAAAGGAAATGTTATATATATGGTCAAGAAGGTCATATATATCCTAAGTGCCCAAATAAGAAGTACCCCAAAAAGGTGAAAAAGATCAGAGCTATACTTTTTAATAAATAAATGCAAGTTATTTATGAATTCAGCTTAGATAGTGATGTCTATTCAATCCCTACTGAGAATGACATTTCTTCTAGTGAGGATGAAAATCAAAACAATCAATTTGAAGAACTCTCCTCTTTTGACAATTATGAGACTGAACTCTATTACTATAACATGATGCTAGGTCTTGACCCTGAAACACGAATGCAACAACTTGAAGTCTTACTTGAAAACCTTATAAGAGTTAAGTAGTTTAATTTTTATTACTTGTAATTTGATTGAAGAAATTAGAAAAGAATTGTGGTTCATATATAGTGGCTATAGTACTCACAAGAGTAGAAACAAGGATATGTTTGTAAAAATAGATGAATTTATGAAATCAGAAGTAAAAGTGGGGAATGATAAAAAAGTAGTTTTTATATGTAAGGGGAGCTTAAACATTTAAACCAAGTAAGGATAGAGTAAACACATACTAGATATGTATTATTTTCTTAGTCTTAAACAAAATCAAATTAACATTGGATAACTAATAAATAAAAGATAAATATTCTATATTCATAATGATAGATGTGTGATTGTTGATATATATGGCAGTCATAAGTTAATTTCATAAGTTCTAAAATTAAAAATAATAATATCTTTCTATTAGGAATTTATTGCTCACATTAATGTTTATATTTGTATAACATATGTGGAAGATTAATGTAGTGAGTAATAACTAATGTAAATAGACATTAACATAATTTATTATCACTAGAAAAAAATGACATAGGAGGCTACATTATATAGTGAGTAATTAGGTTACCCAAAAAATTAATTAAATTAACTCATGATTATAAAATGAATTAAACTACATTTTTCCTAATGACCCACTATTACTGTAAGTAACTTAATTGGACCATGTAGGTAAAACCACATAGTGGGAAAAATGCTACATTAACACCCAACTAAAGTGTATCTTAGGTGGGTAGAATAATTAGGTTCCAACACAAGGGCTTGATGAGGTACCCAAGTACATATAAAATCTCCATAGAGTGGGATGTGAAAGTTTTATAAACCCCAAGAAGTGTACATAAATGTATATACTTTCTTTAGTGAAGGGTTGGTGAATATATCAATAGTTTGATCTATTTTGTAGATATAGTGGAGATCAATGAGTTCATCATGAATAAGTTTATGAATTAAGTTTATGTGAATCTCAATATGCTTAATCCAATGATGGAGGACCGAATTCCTACATATCTAGATTTTAATTTGGTTAGCACAAAAAATGATTGTTAGTTGTCAAAACTAAATATCAAACTTAGTGAGAATCCCTTAAAGCCAAATAGTCTTAGTGGTAGCATTAATAGCTCCTTTGTATTCTACCTATGTAGAAGATGATAAATCAATAGAGTTTTACTTCTACCATGACCAATTAATCAAACCTAAACTAAAGGAGAAATTGTAGCCTAAAGTAAACTTAGATTTTCAATATTGGCTACATAATTTGAATTTGTATATCTAATCAAGTCAACATTGATTCCTATCCCATAGTGAATCTCAAAAATATGAATACCATAAATGTAATGTAAAATCTAATTAGTTGTTTTCTAGTGCAACTCATGTTATCCTTGCAGAAATATCGAGATCATGTCAGCTACATGAAATTCTAGATCTAGTGTGTATAAGCTAGATGAGACTACCAACAAGTTGTTGATATGAGGTAACATCAACCAAATGAGATGGATAATCTACCTTAAGCATCAAACCAAATAGAAAGGGAGTAGGATTTGGCTTATATTCATTCATGATAAACCAAGAAAATAAATCAAGATCATACTTGGATTATGAAATGGTGACTCAAGAGTTAGACTGACAAATTTCAATCTTGGATAAGTAATGCAACATGCCCAAGTCCATAATTGAGATCCTATCAAATATAGTAGTTTTCACTATTGTAATGGTGGATGAAGAACTCCATATGATCAATAATTAATCCACATATAGAAATAGAATAATCATTTAATCTAACCACCATACAATGTAGACATTCAGATTACAATGGAATATAGTGAACCAAACCAAAATAAGAAAGGATTCCATCTTTACATATGAAGCTCGATGAGATTGTTTGAGGCCATAGATATATATCCAAAGTTTACAAAATAAGGAGTAATATTATAAAAATCCTTGTCATTGATCCATGTGTATTTCCTCTTTGAGTCCACCTTGAATAAACTCACTCTTCACAATCATTTAATGAACATTCTAATGATGTGTTATGATAATTGAAAGAGTGAGTCAGATTGAGTTTATTTTTTCAACTAGATAAAATGTCTTCGTATATTCAATCCCAAGTACTTTATAAAAACCCTTTTCTACCAAACATGCTTTGAACTTGTCTATGGACCCATATTCTACAAATTTTGTTCATTAAATCCACCTACATAGAAAAAGTTTTATTCCCTTAGGAAGAGGGACTGAATCCCAAGTGTTGTTCCTAAGTAACGAACCATACTCCTCTTCCATATAATTATCCCACTCATGAGTACTTGATGTCTCATGAAATGAATGTGGATCAGAGGTAAATATAATGAATGCATGTGAAGACTTATGGAATTATGAATAGGTTTACATCATGTCTGATAGATCTCCAACCTAATGGCTAACACTTTGTAGTGTCTATATATCTCAAAGAGGACTAGATGTTAGAGAGTTAGGAGAAGAGCCCTCATCCTATAAAGATATTTTGAGAGAAGGAGGACGTGCATCCTCATCACTACTCTCATCAATAGATCTAGAATAAGAAATTCAATCATCTGGAAGTTGCTTATGTAGATCTAAATTATCATAACTTTCATCAAATCCTACTATGTCCAAAGAAGAGTAAAGAGTGGTATGTGTGGAGTTTTGAGGATCCTCTTAAAAACTAACACTTATCTCAACAAAAAACTCATGAGTGGTGGGATGGAGAATAATGTATCCCTTAAGACCCTCAAAATATCCAATAAAGATGTAAAACTAACTCTAAGGTTCCATTACCTTATGTTTTTTCTTGAGAATGTAGGCCATAACATGATATATAAAAACATGGAAGTGCTTCACTATGGGTTTCTTACCACTCCATGCTTCAAAAGGAGTGACTCTCGTAAATACTTTTCGGGAAACACAGTTCTAGATATTAAAAACATAGTTGATAGCCTTAACCCAATATTGAGGTCCAAGAGACTTGGATTGTAGTATAAATTTGGCCATTTCCTTCAAGGACATCTTATTTAACTTTGTAACACCATTATACTAAGGACTATATAGAATTATATGTTGTAGTTCAATCCCCTTGAAGTGAGTAATTGTTAAAAAATGGTTATTGACATACTCACCACAATTTTGAGTGCATAAAATATTGATGGATTTACCTGACTATTTTATACAAGTTCCTTGAAGGAAGTCTTGAAAATGATCAAAGACCTCATATTTCTACTTAAGAAATTACACCCAAGTATACATCAAAACATCATTGATGAAAGTAAGCATGTATTTAGTCTTATTGAATTAAGGATTCAAAAATGGATTACTTATGTCAATATGAATTGGATCCAATGTCTATGGAGCTCTCCATGATTTATGTTTGTCATACTTATCATGATGCTTACAAAATATGCAACCTTGGTAAACCCCATCATAAAAATGAACATGTATAAAACTTGAAACCATGTCACAATGATTGAATTTATTTAGGTACCGCTAGTTGAGATGGTGGAATTTCTCATGCCATAATTTAATCATCCCATTTGAATGAGTGAGAAATTTAGTAGAGGGTTGATTAGGAGAAAAGTGTGAGAAAGTGTATAACCTGGATTAGTGATATGCCTTTTCAAATGAAATAATGGATTCACTTTTTTACTTCAATAATAACCAATAAATTAGTTGTGAACTCAACTCTCTTGCCTAAAATAATGTGAGTGATTTGATAAATATATACAAGATTGTGGACAATGAGGAAACATATAGAACATCCTAAAATGTCGCATCATTCACATCAACAAATTTTCTCCCACTATATTCTATAAAATTATAATCACCTAACAAAATGGAATGCATATGACACTACTCAAAAGATGAAAATAAGTCCTAAGAAAAATCCATGTGGAAAGGTTAGGACACAACTTCAAAAAGTGATTTTCCCTTATCTTTTCATTTTCTATTGTCTTTGGCATTAGAAGACTCTTGTGCTAATGAATTATGATTGGTAGAATCAGCAAAACTAATACTTTTCTTCTCACCATCTTCATGAATTGGTTATTTAATTCTTCATACACTTGGTTTCATTATTCCCAAATTTATTACAATAGGCACATGTGAGTCACTCTTTCTTGGGTTTCCCATCTAGAGAGGAGGAATCTTTTGATGCTTTAGACTTAGCATAAATTTTTGACAATTTCATTGTCTTAGGTCCTTCTTATTTTGTTTCTTATATTTGCTAGTAGAATCCTTTTGTTTATCATGACTCACATTTAAGGCATATGATTTGGAGGACTTTAATATAACAATTTGAATAATCTTGCCTTTCTCTTGAGTTAATTCAGTAGCAAAATCATCTAAGGATGACATGTTCCATTTAACTCTAATCATGCCATTAGTGGCATGGAATGTAGAAATGAAAATAAAATAGTCGGATACCAATTTGTTATGGAATGAATCAAATGATCATTCTTTTTGTCAATGACACATAGTTTTAACTACAATCTGAGTTATTTAAACAATATGAATAAGTCCTGTATAGTATCAAATTTTCTTGGGTTCAAACTCATGACCTCTCATTATTTCATGTTTTCGAAAGACTTTTACCATTGTGGCTCAGAATTCATTAGGTGTAGTTACAGATTCAATATGAAAGATCAAGTAAGGAGACATGGATAGTCATAAAATACCATAGGATTCATCAATTATATTTAACCACTTCACCTTCTTTGCACCAAGTGTCAATTATTTTTATGTACCTATTGTGATTTAGCAAATTCCTTGTCTCCTCAAGAAGATTTGAACTTTGAATTTCCATTTGTGATAGTTGAATGATGTAAGAAATGGAACTTGAATCTAATCCATGGTGAAAAAAATAATACATGCTGAACTGAGCATGATGAAAGACTTGGATGTCCACCTAAATATGTAGAGGTTCAATTTTACAATTCATAATAATATTACCATTGGGTAGAGCTCAAAAAACTGACATTTAAAAAAACATTGCTTGAAAAAGAGCTATGGGATGAAAATTATGAATGTTTGATGATTTATTAGTCACAAAAGAGTTCTCCAATTTGCATAAATTTGGGTTGTAAAGTTTTGGCCCAACATTTTGAGAAAAAATTAATCCCCCTTATGTTGGTTATGACCAAGGATTTAGATTCCCATATGACTAGGGGGCGAAGGACTAAGATTTGTGATCCCTCCTTGATGATGTCACATAATATAGTGATGTGATGTCACCTCAAATTTACCTCCACTTAGTCCATGGAAAGTGTTTCAAGTCATTACCTTGAATTTGAAATCCTTGTGGCCATTGTAGAGTGTAAAGAGAAGGCTAGCAGAGATTACAGTGTGCTTAGGGAGAGGGTGGAGTCCACGTACTATGCATGAATGGCTGTCAAAACCTAACAAATGTGTTTAAAAGGGTGTCAAGTTCCATCATTGGTGAAAATAAGGGTATCAAAATTCACCATGTGTACAAACAAGGCATCAGATCCTATCATGTGTACAAGCAAGGGTCATGGAGACTGAGGGTGCGTGAGTAGTGTTCAAAACTTAGTAGGTGCATAAGTAAGGTTTAATGTCCACTGAAATAAGAATCTATACTGAAGTTTAATTTTTTCCACCAAATATCTAACTAGGTCTAAAAATATAATGAACTACTAAAAATTATTAAAACTACCTAGGAGGGTTAGAAAATCTGTCAAAACTAAAAAAAACCTCAAGAAATACAAATTTCATACAACTTCTCAAAAACTAGTAAAGAACCCCCTGGTATTTTGAAAAACATAGAAAACCCAAAAAAATGTTTTTTCCTTTGAGCACCAGACTATATAGATTTTGAATAATTAAAAAATAGCCTTCAAACCCTCCAAAATGGTAAAAAATAGTCAGTCACAAAACTAGGTCATGTTGATAACCATTCTAAGAGTTGTGAAAATGTTAGGTTATGGAGCTAAAAGCTTCACCCAAAAGCTAATCAGGTGATTGCTGAGTGCAGACAGCAATCGACGTCGATAGTATGACTGACATCGGTCAGGCAGGGACCAGGGATCGGCTGACGTCAGTCAGGAGCAGACTGATAGCAACTGACGTTGGCAACCTGTGCGTGTGCATGCTTCTGCATGTGGTTTCCAGAATGCATTTCCAAAATTAGACTCGTCTAATTTAAGTGGTCCGAGAGTGTTTGCATGTTGAAGGCTAATTTAAGTCTTGAGTCTGTGTTTCTAATTATTGTAATTAGAGGTCTAATTATTGTATGCATGGGATCCTATTTAAGAGACCCATGGGCATGTATCATAATTAAGAAGAAGAAGGCAAGTAAAGCATTGAAGCAAGAAAGCAAGGTCAAGGAGATCTGCAAGGTGTAAGGTCAAGGAGATCAGCTAAAGCTATCAAAGAGGGGATAACAACTCAGGTTGTTGAGTTATTTGTGTTTGAGCAAGAGAGAGAGGGAAGAAGTCCTTGAGGTGTGGCAAGCCTTAGAGGTGGAAGAAGAAGTGGCATCTTCTTTATTGTATTTTCTTCTAAAGTATATTTAATACAAGATTGTGTATTGTCTCTCAAATTCTATGTTGTTTCAAGTTTCTAGTTACTTAATCATTTTGGAATAATTCTGTGTTTAATTGCTTAAAAGAAAAGTAATAAATTGTGCTTCCAAGGGTTTCCTAACAGTTGGTATCAGAGCTAAGGTTGCAGGGAGCAGGGTATTGTTTTGATTACAGGTCATTCTCAAGGGTTTCTGATTGAGTGGGAGTATAGCAATGATAGAAGAAAGTATACTATGAATGGCGAAGTTTAACAGCAAGAATTATCAACATTGGCGGATGTAGATAGAAGATTATCTGTATCAAAAAGATTTTTACTTACCATTGGGTGGGGTTGCAAGCAAGCCCACAGACATAAAGGATGAAGAATGGAGCGTTCTTGATCATAAGGCTCTAGGAACTATAAGGTTGAGCCTTGCATCATCTGTGATTTCTAACTTATCACAGTGTAAGACAATGGTAGAGTTGATGAAATCTTTGGCAAATCTATATGAAAAGCCCTCTGCTTCAAATAAGGTATTTCTCATGAAGCAGCTATTTACTATGCAAATGCAGGAAGGTGGATCGGTATATACCCATCTTAGTGATTTCCATGGTTTGGTAAACTAATTAAATTCAGTCAATATTGTTTTTGATGATGAAATAAGAGCTCTCTTAATCTTATGCTCATTACCTGAAAGTTGGGAGAGTTTGGTAATGGCAGTATCTAATACTGCGTCTGCTTCTAAAATCTTAAAAGTTGATGATGTAGTTAGTGTAATCTTGAATGAAGATATTCGCACGAAAAGCATAGATGAATCATCATCAGGGAATGCTTTAAGTGCTGAAAGTAGAGGAAGGTAAAGAGAGAAGGTCGAGCAGGGGAAATCAAGGTCAAAGATGGAGAGTGGATCCAAATCCCGAAGTGGAAGTATCACCTGCTGGTATTGTGGAAAGAAAGGACACACAAAGAAAGAGTGTTGGTTGAGGAATAAAGACAATCAACATGAAGGTAAGGATGAAGCAGCTGCTGTAGGTATTGTGGCACAAGATGCTCTCATACTTTCTTTGGATAGTCAGATAGAGTCATGGATTTTAGATTATGGTTTTTCTTTTCATGCATCCCCAAATAGAGATTTGTTCCATGAGTATGTCTAGGGAGACTTTGGAGTGCTTTATTTAAGGGATGGTATGCCTTGTCAAATGGTTGGCAAAAGAAAAGTGCAGTTGGAATTGCAGACAGGCAACACATGGGTGTTGAAGGAGGTTATGCATGTCCCAGTTCTGAAGCAGAGTTTGGTTTTTGTAGGGAAGTTGGGTGATGAGGGATCCACAATAACCCTCACAGCAGATTCTTGGAAGGTTTCCAAGGGTGTACTTGTTTTAGCAAGAGGTAAGAAAGTAGGTACTCTTTACCTATCTACTTGTATTACTAATTCTTCTTCTGGGTTATCTACTTCAGCTATAGATTCGGAGATGTGGCTTAATAGGCTTGGTCACATGAATAAGGAGGAGATGCATGTTCTTGAATCAAAAGGTATGTGTTCAAATTCAGAGGGCATAGATCGTGTTCATTGCAGCAAAAGGAAATTTGTTGTTTTTGACAGGAACATGGAAGCCTTGGTGTTTGAGAAGGAGATGATGGATAGAGGTCAGTCGTAGGGGCTGAATAATTCTGAACAGGGCAGTATGGACAGGGTTTTGATCCAAGATGAGCTCGTGGATGAAAAAGTCATCAAGTACAGAAAAACACATGCACCGATGTCGGTCAACTGGGATCGATGTCGGCCAAATAGAGACCGATGTCGGCCAAGTGCAGATTGACGTCGGTGACTTGGGCCAGATAACAACCAGCATCGGCCAGGGGAAACCAACGTCGACAAGGAGACAGTTGCATGGAACTGACATTGGTCGGGTGCAGACTGAGATGTGACTAGCATCAGTGACTGAGATGGATTTTGGGTGGACAGTAAGTTGTCAAGAAGTCTTAAGCACCCATTAAAGGACTGAAGTGGTAAGTAAGTCTTAAATTCATCATTTCCCTTCTTTACACTACTTGTTGCTCACTGATGGTCAAGAATCAGGAAGTTGTTAAAGAAGTAAAACAGGTAGATCTAGGAAATAGTGGGAGCTTGGCATGGATGAGGAATGTGATTCATTGGAGAAGAACCAAACAGGAGTTGTTGGTGGAGTTGTCAGCTGGAAGAAAACACTGAGAGATGAATGGATGTTCAGGATGAAGAAGAGTGGAAATGGATATGTGAGACAGAAGGCCAATGTATAAGTTCTTGAAGAAGCTGCAGGGCAATGGAGGTTTGGCAGGGATATGACTAAGCATGGCTTTAGTCAAGGTCAATGTGACCATTGTGTTTTTATTTACCAGGTTGGATGATGATTGCAACATTATCCTATTACTATTGTGTGGTTGCTTGTTGCAGGGTTACACATGCAGGGAGTTTCTAAACTAAAGGTAAAGTTAGTTCAGAGGTATGTCTTGAAGAATTTGGGAGCAGCGAAATTCTTTGGCATAAGAGACATGGAAGATCACAAGTTGACTTTGTCTCTAGTGGGAGCTAATGTCAAGAAGGTGTTGGTAGGGTTCAAGATGTAGGATGTAGAATCGGTAAGCACACCAAGGGCTGGACAGTTCAAGTTGAGCTTAGGACAGTGTTTGAAATCACATAAGGTCTGGTGCAGACTTGAGTTTTTCCAAGCAGTGAGAGTTGTCAGAAAGTTTAGATGTGGCAGTGGACTTGGTTGACAGGTTTAGCATCACAAGATGTGTGGTGGATGGTCTTCAGAATTGAGCTTGAAGATGGAGGTGCCTGAGATGGTTAGTGGAGGATGCTGTATAGGTGCAGTTGTTTATCTCCAAGTGGGAGATTGTTAGGTTATGGAGCTAAAAGCTTCACCCAAAAGCTAATCAGGTGATTGCTGAGTGCAGACAGCAATCGGTGTCGGCAGTACGGCCGACATCGATCAGGCAGGGACCAGGGATTGGTCGACATCAGTCAGGAGTAGACTGACAGCAACCGACATCGGCAACCTGTGCATGTGCATGCTTCTGTATGTGGTTTCCAGAATGCATTTCCAGAATTAGACTCATCTAATTTAAGTGGTCTGAGATTGTTTGCATGTTGAAGGCTAATTTAAGTCTTGAGTCTGTGTTTCTAATTATTGTAATTAGAGGTCTAATTATTGTATGCATGGGATCCTATTTAAGAGACCCATGGGCATGTATTGTAATTAAGAAGAAGAAGGCAAGTAAAGCATTGAAGCAAGAAAGCAAGGTCAAGGAGATTTACAAGGTGTAAGGTCAAGGAGATCAGCTGAAGCTATCAAGGAGGGGATAATAACTTAGGTTGTTGAGTTATTTGTGGTTGAGCAAGAGAGAGAGGGAAGAAGTCCTTGAGGTGTGGCAAGACTTAGAGGTGGAAGAAGAAGTGGCATCTTCTTTATTGTATTTTATTTTGAAGTATATTTAATACAAGATTGTGTATTGTCTCTCAAATTCTGTGTTGTTTCAAGTTTCTAGTTACTTAATCATTCTGGAATAATTACGTGTTTAATTGCTTATAAGAAAAGTAATCAATTGTGCTTCCAAGGGTTTCCTAACAGAAACCTTATAAATTCAATGACACTATCCATTTTTCATTCGGAGACTCCAAAGATATAGATTTATATGGATTTTTTAGAAATCCCACCAAACACTTGAAAATTGAAGTTAATGAAAATATACCGAGCAAGCTAAAATGTTAGATCTCATAATAGAGGCTATCATGTTCGAATACTAAAAATTATTTGATACCATGTCAAAGTGGGAAATAATTGAGGATTAGTCTGGATAAGACCGAATGCACAAAGAAAAACCTGAATGTAGTAGTGAAATCCAAAAACAACTCAAACAGACGAAGCGTGTCTTCACAACCAGAAGTTATATTAGCGTCATTCATTAACATTGGATAAAAATTAAATATAAAGGTACTTTATATCGTGAAGAATTACGTTACCTAAAAAATTAATTAACTCAACTCACAATTAGAAAATGACTCAAAGTATATTTCCTCTAATGACCTATTATTAATCCTAAACCAGATAATTATATGATGTATAGATAAAACCACATATTAGGAAAAATCCTACAGAAACATTTAGTTCCCATGATGTTGATAGCTTATCATACATCAAGTACAAATCCTATCACTATGTCCCCCATTTCCATTGTAAATGAAAATCCCATATGACACCCTCAATCCAAATTCAAATCTTACTTGATCACATCCATCTTTTGACACCAAGACCTTCATATCCATGTCAATCCTATGACATTCTACCCCTTCCAACATCCCATACTAAGATATACTTTATCAAACTTTGGGATAAATTTGCACATCAACCACAATACTATTAGCCATCCCATATCAATCAGGATCCTTAGCCACAAAAATAAAACCTTTCGAAATTTTGGAATAAATTCGACAAGAAATAACCCTTAAATAAATAAACTTGCAAAAGGAAATGTCATAATCAAATACAGTCCACCAATCTCTAATTTCTTGATTAATCATCATCAAATCAATACCCCACTATTTGGGCCCTTAAGCCACAATTATCTACTTATATCCTATGATTACCAATTCAAGGAACATCGTTTACACAAAAATCAAGTGATCCATCGCCAAGATTAGGAAATCAAATATGTCAAGATCCATTTCTACAACATGATTAGTCCCTTCCACAATATTACCATGGTCAAAATAATCTTATCAACCATCCAACAACATCCCAATTTCGCAAAATCATTGGTGTACCCATCTTCAACAAAATGTTTTTTGATAAGCCCAACTTTCATGAACCTATCATTGACCCATCCATCTTTGACCAACCCTATATAGGTCCACCCTTATTTTATAAACACCTCTTTGAGGAACCCATTGTTGGACCACCCATTTTTTATGCACCCATAATTGATCTTCCCATATTTGGCAAACCCATCTTTGGTCAAACCATATTTGGCCAACCCATTTTGGACTAGCCCATCTTTAATCTACATGACCTACTTAAAATATTCAACCAACATGACATACTTAAACTATTTGACCAACCCACCTCCAACCAACACAACATTTCACCCATTGACCCATCATCTAATCTCCCATTACATATCAAAGTTTCCATTCCCAACCCTGATGTTAGGAAGGTACTTGGAGATTAAAAAAATCTAAAAAATCATTCATGTGACTTGTTCTAAAAATTATGACAAACTTCATGTAAATCAAAAAGCATAATCAACATCCTATCAATTTGGTTCAACATCATTTGTCAAATCCAATCTTCTCATAACTAAACAAATCAAAGACCTTAGTGACTCCTTGTCATACATGATGGCCTAGCCTCATGTTTCTAAAGCAAGAAGTACCCCATCACAAATAAAATATTAACATAATGAGTTAAAAAGGTAAAGGATTGGGCCTTCATGAGCAGTAATCTGGGATCCCATTCGCATCCAAGCAAATAAAAAAAAATCACGACATCGGATAAAAGCACACTATGGATTAACATAAGGACATTGGTGATACTTCCGATATTCTTAATGAAGCACTATCCAACATCAAAACAAGTTTGTATCATAACCTATAAGAGGATATTATCGCTTAACAATCCTTTAAACAAAATCGTTATCCCCGTCATCCATATAAAAATCCAACACCCTACACCAATCAATTGGGACCAATGTAATCACACATTGTCAGACCTCTTTTAGAATGACAAAGAAGCAAATCATTCATTGGACTTAAAGATGGCGTCTAGCTTGGAGATTACAAACAAGAATCTGAAACCATCTGTGATACATCAACATATCTTGTTGTATGGGAAGTGTTCCACCACCAAATAAAATCAAACAAATAAAAAATCAATCTTGTTTAGTGAAAACCTCTTCGAAACGCTATCGAATAATCAACATCAAAATGAAAGCAAAAATAAGAAGCTGGACCTTCTTCTTGCATCAGCATAGCTGCAATATGAAGACACCATCGAATACCATAATGGAGGAGACTCCTAAAATCATTTAGCTTGGAACAAATTTTAGGCCTAAGGAGTATAAATCCATTGTTATCCTCATGAGACAGTTTTCAAATGTTTTTGATCCCATACTATCGAAGATCATGTCGTATGAAGCACACACAAAACATTCAAAATTCACAAAGGTGCGTGAGACTAAAAGTTCCACCCCCCTCCATGATACCATCATTCGTTTGAATCTTTTACACAATCCAATCAGATTCCTCATCCAATGCACGTCCCACATCACCCTCCTTGGCGGCACCATCTATTATAGGGGCCATGACAAAACCTGGTCAATACCTGCTCTTCACCAAGGATCAAAGCCCCACCCAATGCATAAGGCCCCCATCCAGATTCTATGGAATCATATAGAAAGTGTGGAACCCACTGTAGGAATAGGAAGTTTGTATGCTATATAAAGTCAAAAGCATATAAGCTGAATATAAGCCATTAAAATTGAATAAGTAATAACATAGTCCTCCTCCATAAAGATGTCCGGTTTTGATGGCCGGGAATCCGTCCGTCTTCTGCAAATCGCTAATCATGAAGATGTCTTCCCAGTCGATATCGACAATCTTCTGAGAGTCGTCGCAATCGTTGCCATTCATTTCCTCTATTGGGTTATTCAGCGTATTTATCATGCCAGACTCGTTGAAGTGTTTTAACTCTGTTAAGCTTGGAGTCTTCTTTGCCTAGCTCGTTTAGATCCATAAGAATATGATGTATGCCATGATTCAAAACCTGAAAGAGTGGAAAAAACAACAAACACTGATTAATTTCCAATATGTAACCTACACTCTAACTCATTCAACCGTCTACGAACCATGAAACACTAAGACAAAAGCCATAGATGGAAAAGAAAGCATGCAACTGTTACCTGAAAGAATCCAGGAGCCTCACAAGCATTTCTAATCTGGGCGATGATGTCTTCTCTGCCTTCTTATTAAAATTCGCCATGTCTATAACTGGGATGGACATTTTAGTGAAAATCGAAAAAAAAAGGGAAACTGATTTAAGGAAACATCTTACAACAATCACCTTCTCAGAATTCTCTGAAACCACCACGAAGAAATTTATGGCAAATGGATGTCTATATAATTCCTCAATTATGTGAAAAACAAACATCTACCCAACATGATGTCACATGAATGGACATGCACCGTAAATAATTGCTATTCACATGGCAATAATTGTAAAAGCTTGCAGGCCGAATCTCTAGTCCATAGGGTGTCAATCTAAGCTATTATCTCGCATATTGTCTATCTCCACGGTTCCGACATGAAAATAAATACTATTAATTTGATCTTTTAGATTAAATCTCCAGTCAGCAGTCGAATTCCATGTACCGTCAGCAGTGAACGAGGGATAGGCCCTCCCACCTACATATGCTACGGATCTACTGTTTTCAATAGTTTTAAAACGAAGCCTGCACAATACCGACATCATTATTTGTCTTAAATGAGACTCCACATCATATTATGAAGTGAACATCCAGAAGATTTACCCACATTCAAACACCAACATATTGAAATGCATTTATTTGTCTTGTGAAAAAGTTGGAAGACCCCATAGAACCTCATGCACGATGTACTTATGCTCAAGTTGACTAACAGGTGTTTCAGATCGGGGTTTTTGTTTGAGTAGGAGAAAGCAATGACAGAAGAAAGTAAACTGAGAATGGAGAAGTTTAATGGCAAGAATTATCAATTATGGAGAATGCAGATAGAAGATTATCTGTATCAGAAAGATCTATACTTATCGTTAGGTGGGGTTTCAAAGAAGCCCACAGACATGGAAGATGAAGAATGAGAAGTTCTTGACAGAAAGGCTCTTGGATCTATAAGATTGAGTCTGGCATCTACTGTGATATCTAATTTATCACAGGCACAGTCAACTGTAGAGTCAATGACTACTTTAGCAAATTTATATGACAAACCCTCAGCTTCAAATAAGGTATATCTTATGAAGCAGTTATTTAATTTGCAAATACAGGAAGGTGGATCTGTATCTAATCATCTAAATAATTTCCATGGAATTGTAAATCAATTAAATTCAATCAAAATAGTTTTTGATGATGAAATTAAAGCTCTATTAATCTTATGCTCTTTACCTGAAAGCTGGCATAGCTTGGTAATGGCAGTTAGTAATATTGCAGTTGCTTCAAATATTTTAAAAGTAGATGATGTTGTTAGTGTAATCTTGAATGAAAAAATTCATAGAAAAAGCACAGAGGAAACATCAAGAAATCCTTTAAGTTTTGAAAGCAGGGGAAGGCAAAAAGAGAAGAGCAAGCAAGGGAGATCAAGGTCTAAGTCAAAGATGAGAGGTAGATCCAAATCCAGAAATGGCAAGAAGATAACATGCTAGAATTGTGGAAAGATAGGGCATGCAAGGAAAGATTGCTGGTCAAAACCTAAAGAAAAAAATCAGCATGAAGGTAAATAAGAAGCAAAAGTTGTAGGTATTGTTGCACAAGATGCTCTTATATTCTCTTTGCATAATAATATAGAATCTTGGGCTTTAGATTCTGGTGCCTCTTTCCATGCAACCCCAAATAGAGAATATTTTAGTGACTATGTCCATAGAGATTTTGAAATAATTTATTTAGGGGATGATGAGCCTTGTAAAATTGTTGGCAAAGGAAAAGTGCAGCTGACAATGCAGAATGGCAACACATGGGTGTTGAGAGATGTCATGCATGTACCTAGCTTGAAGAAGAATCTGATTTCTGTAAGAAAGTTAGGGGATGAGGGTTGCATAATAACTCTCACAGCTGAATCGTGGAAGGTTTCCAAGGGTGCACTTGTATTGTCCAGAGGTAAGAGAGTAGGTACTCTCTATTTATATAATTATATTACTGATAATTCTTCTTCTGTATTATCTACTTCAGATGTAGATGCAAAGTTGTGGCACCAGAGGCTTGGCCACATGAGTGAGAAGGGAATGTCTATTCTTAAGTCAAAAGGTAAGCTTTCAGATTTGAAATGCATAGATCTAGATTTCTATGAGCACTGTATTTTTGGAAAACAGAAGAGAGTGAGTTTTCTCAAGACTGGGTCAACAAAGAAGAAGCACAAGTTGGAGCTTGTTCACATAGACGTGTGGGGACCAGCATAGGTTGCTTCTATTGGAGGATCACAGTATTATGTTTCCTTTATTGATGATACTACAAGAAAGGTATGGGTTTATTGCATAAGAAAAAAATCTGATATTTTTGACACTTTTAAGATTTGGAAAGCTTTAGTTGAGAATGAAACAGGCAGGAGATGAAGTGCCTTAAATCTGACAATGGTGGTGAGTTTTGTAGCTATAAGTTCAACTGGTATTGTTATATGAATGGAATACGTAGGCAAAAGATGGTTCCAAGGACACCTCAGTAAAATAGATTTGATGAAAGGATGAATAGAACAATAATAGAGCGTGCATGGTGTATGAGGTTGCATGATGGTTTGCCATTACAGTTTTGGGTAGAAGCTGTAGATACTGTAGTTTACCTGATTAACAGAGGACCCTCTATTGCTTTGGATGGTGGAATTTTAGAAGAGGCATGGATAGGTAAAAAGGTAGATCTTTTATTTCTCAAATTTTTTGGTTATGAAGCTTTTGTGCACATTGATAAGGAAAATAGAAAGAAGCTAGATGCTAAGTCTATGAGGTGCACATTTATTGGTTATGGCTCTGGAGATTTCGGATTCCTTTTTTGGAATCTAGGAACTAACAAAATAATTAAGAGCTGTGATGTTGTTTTCAATGAGAAGGTGATGTATAGTGATCAGCTCAAGAAGCCAAATCAATCTAAGCAAAGCAATGTTGATTTTGACGAATTGACGATCCAAAATGAGCTCACGGAAAAAAATAATCATAGACATTAAAACACAGAGACCGACATCAGTTAAGAAGGAACCGATGTTAGATATACGGGAACTGACGTCGATCATGTGGAATCAATGTCAGTCAGTTACAGGCCTGAAGGTGATCGAGATCGGTCACTATCAGAGAATTTGGGTGGACAGTGTGTTGTGAATGAGTCTCAGATGCCCATCCGGGGGTTAAAAAGGGTACGTAAACCTCCAATTCGATATTCCCCTTTATTATTCTATTAATTTCTCACTGATGGTGGAGAACTAGAGAGTTTTGATGAAGCAATATAGGTGGAATCTAAGAATCAGTCGGAGCTAGGCATGAATGAGGAAATTGATTCCTTGAAAGAGAATCAAACGTGGGATTTAGTTGAGTTTCCAGCGGGAAAGAGAATACTAAAAAATATATGGATCTACAGATGGAAGGAAGGTGAGAATGGACAGATGAGATATAAGGCTAGGTTGGTAGTGAAAGGATTTGCACAAAAACCAAGTATTGATTTTGGTGGGACTTTTTCTCCTATAGTTAAAATGACTTCTATACAGACTATATTGTCTTTAGTTGCTATTAAGGATTTGCATCTTGAGCAGCTTCATGTTAAGACAACGTTTCTTTATGGAGATTTGGATGAAGAAATATATATGGATTAGCCAGAAAGATTTGAGGTCAAAGGTAAGGAGAACTTTTTGTGCAGATTGAAGAAAAGCTTGTATAGTCTCAAGCAAGCTCTTAGACAATGGTATTTGAAATTTGATAGGTTTATAACTAAGCATGGCTTTAGTAGATATCAATCTGACCATTGTGTGTATTTTAAGAGATTGGATAATGGTACATATATTATTTTGTTGTTGTATGTAGATGATATGCTAGTTGCAGGATCACACATGCAGGATATCTCTAAGCTTAAGGTGAAATTAGCTCACACATTTGCCATGAAGGATTTTGGAGCAGCAAAGAAAATCCTTGGCATGAGTATTAAGAGAGACAAGAAAAATCACAGATTGATTTTGTCTCAAGAAGATTATGTGAACAAGGTGTTGAAATGGTTCAATATGTAGGATGTAAAACTGGTAAGTACACCTATGGCTGGACACTTCAAGTTGAGTAAAGAATAGTGTCCTAATTCAATTGATGAGGTAGAGTACATGAGGAAAGTTCCATATGCTTCTACAGTTGGGAGCTTAATGTATGCAATGGTATGTACTAGGCCTGATATTGCCCAAGCAATGGGAGTTGTCAGTAAGTATATGGCCAATCCAAAGGAGCACAAAAAAGAAGTTCAGTGGATTCTTAAATATCTGAGAGGGACCAGCATTAGGCATTTATGCTATGGTGGGTCAAACACTTCTCTACATGGTTATGTATATTTGGATATGGCAGGTGACTTAGATGGCAGAAGAAGCACCACAAGATATGTTTTCATTGTTGGTGGAACAGTGGTTAGCTGGATTTCAAAGTTGCAGAAGGTTGTTGCCTTATCTACTACAGAGGTAGAATATATTGCAGTCATAGAGGCTAGCAAAGAGATGGTATGGATGACACGGTTCATGGAAGAGTTGGAAAAGGAGCAAGAGAGTTGTAGATTATACAGTGATAGTCAGAGTGCAACTCATTTGGCTAAGAATTCAGCCTTTCATTCAAGAACCAAACATATACAACTTAGGTACCACTTTATTAGACAAGTATTGGAGGACGGTGAGTTGAAGCTGGAAAAGATCCATACAGCTAAGAACCCTGCTGATATGTTAACCAAGCCGGTAACAAAGGAGAAGTTGAATCTTCATTCAACTTTTATTGATCTTCAAGATTGAGTTTGAAGATAGAGAAGATAGAAGATGTTGTTGTACAGGATGAGTTGCAGCTGTTTATCTCTTAGTGGGAGATTGTTAAGTTGTGGGGCTAAAAGCTTCAACAAATGAGCGTATGCAGAAGCTGCTGAAGTTTATAGTCGCCATCTGTCGACGTCGATCATGGATCAGCCGATGTCGGTCATAGGAAGATAGGCAGGGACCGACATCGGTCACATGTGCGTCCAGAATCTATTTTCGTGGATAGAACAGATTGTTTGCATGATTAGTTTAGATGTTAGTTGTAAGTCCGTGTTTCTATTTTAGGCAGGACTGTTTTGGACCTTTGATTAAGAGGTAAATCTAACGGTGGATATTGTATGCTCATGAATCCATAATGTTATATAATAGGGATATATCTTCATAGCTTAAGTGAGAGAACTGTATTATACAGTAGAAGACAATTCAAGGATTGAATTGGTTGTAATTGAGAGAGAGAACTCTTGAGGGAAAGAGAGCTGTATATCTTAGAGGTGTGAGAAGAAAGTGTGACTTTTTTCATTGTATTTCCTTTTGAAATATTTTAATACAAGTTTTCAGGGTGGTTTCTTGTATCTCTTATTCTTTATTGTTTCTGATTCTAGTTACTTATTATTCTGGTTTAATTCCGTGTTTAGTTGCTTTCACATAGTAATCAAGTTTGTTGGTTGATCCCCAACAAGAACCTCATGCATGATGTACTTATGTAAGCTTCAACTATGTTTTTACAAGAAATTTCATATCCAGCTATTTACAGACAAATATTTAGAATGGCATAAAAAATAAAACCTATCCAAATAATAATAATAATATAAATTATGTGGGAGTTTCCACTGTTTATATCTAATTTAAAAGAGACCTTAATTTATCTAATCTGTAGGTAGAAATTGTGTGACACACTAAATGATAGTTTTCAAGACTTGATATTTTTGAAATTAAATGCGTCTAACCTAAAATTGTATTAGGATGGGTAATTTTCAAATAATTATATATATAATATTTTAGTGTAAGTTTTAATACATGTGGAATATGTATATGATTAGAGCTCAAACCCACTACCATTAATGAAAGCTATATTGAAGTAATATGGGTTATTTTTAATACTTTGTCTTCATTTAAATATTTTGATAAATTTTCTAACAATTTAATTATTTTTTTTATGTTCATAAGTTTTAACAATTTTGCTAGGTTTTATAGTTAAATATTTTTTTTTTTTCTTAATTATGTTTGATCCTAAACATTAAGTTTTCTCTAATTTATAGAAAAAATTCAACCCCTAATATGTTTGATGTTCTTGATGGCATTGATTGAAGCAGTTGAATGCTCTGTGAAATCAATCACTTTTGGAAAATGACCTCAGCTTCTGCTAGCTGCATGTACATGAAGAATATGGGAATCATTGGTGGTTTATGTATTTTTTGGATTATTATTCTCAATTTGTCATGTAGCTTGGTGATGGTTACGACAGGTGAGATATTCCATGATGTCCATGGGAACGAGTGGATTAGTTTTGATTATTTCTTGAATTTACAACCACCACCCCATTTTTTTAATGTGGTGATAGTATTGTCCATTCCTCAACCACACCAAGATTGGAAACATATTTATTATCCAATATTCCACATTAAAAACTAACGGTCTCTATGAAATCATCCAATGTGTGAAACAAATTAGAAGTACCAAGACCTTGGTACTGGAATGATTTGTTCATTCTATCAAGCAATTTTTCTTCACTTTTTTGATTTCAAAGGATAGAAAGTCAAGACAATTAAATTCCACACCTAACTTCACCATGCACTACAAAATATCAATTACACCCATGGTAGTTTTGCATTATTGATACATTGTGCATTGTGCAAGAATCCTTACCTGCACATTAGTGAGTTGTGAAATTACAAATCCTTTGGTTGAGTGATGATATAATTCTAGAATTAGAGGGGTTTGTTGTCTGTTATGATTGTATTGACTTTCACCTTTCTTGTAGCCATGTAATTTGGACTAGGGTTGTGACATTAATATAAAGTGTCACCTCTAGTGACATCCAAATAGATCCCTCATTATGTTTGCTCATGGGGTCATCATCAGTGTATCATTCTATCCAAACATGTATATTATTACCAATCTCTCTATGTCTGACTCTCTTAAAAGATGAAGAAGGGAAATATAGCCTTAAGTCATTGTGGCTCCTTAAGGTTTTGAAAATGAATCGATATTTATTGCACTAATGAATTTGAATTGGCTTGGATCATTCAAACTACCTTATCGTAATTAGGATCCAAATCAAAACTTCTCTTTATATGCATCATTCAATGGAATAATGACTTAGTACATGGCCATTTTTTTCTACAAGTAGAATTCCTTCTTGCCCAAAAACTAAAAAGGTAGTTTTGCACGAGCTCGTCTTTCTTACATAGATTTATCATTAACGTAAATAATGAATTTAAAGTTCATAATTATTTTAAGTGTGATTTGGGGTGTGTCCCTTATTTTAATATTAAAACTTCCCCTTGATTATATTGATCTTTTACTTTACCTCACATATATTAGAAGGCATGTCTTAATTCTGGTATTTGTTGATGAGTTAACACATAGCCAATTTCATGGATTTCCAAATAAAACTAAATGATCAGACATGTTACTATTTTATTTTCAAATACTTTCCACTTTTGGCTATTAAATACTTGTTAAAAAGATCCCCTTTTAATAAATCCATGTGTTATAATTTTTTTCTTTTTCATTATCCATTTTTTTTTGCATACGTAATCTTTTATTCACTTTCCATGCTATTACATTTCCACTTTCATGTCGCTCCCATACTTATTTGATTTACATGACTATCATAGATTCCTCTCACGACACCGATCTGACCTTGGTGGTGACAGCAGTACAGATAGATTCACTTCATCACATTATTGTATCTATGATATGTTGCCTAAGTGTATATCATATTGCTAACCAATGTGCTTAAAAAAAAATAATGCTCTATGTTTTGTCATATGACATTTATGCATGATTTTGGTGGATCTATTTTTCTGGTAGGGCTTGTGACTATTTCCATTTATTCTTCCAAGGAAAATTTTGTCTTGCATATATCACACAGTGATAGTGCATTTCTTTGTCAATTGGTGGATTATATATGGCCCCTTCCATCCATTTCATAGTTTGTTGGAGTGTGCCTAAGACATACTATTAAAAAGAAAAACCATTTACTCTAGTTGAAAATATTTAGATCTTAGGTTTTGATCGTGTTATAATTTGTGGATTCAATTTTAAGTAATTATTAATTCTAATTAGCTATCCTTTATGTTTCCTCCATGCCAATTATTCCTATCAATTTATTTACTTTATTTTGAATTTATTATTTTAAGGCCAGGTGAAAATCAAAACTTGTAGGTTAGGTACTAGATATTCCATTGACATGATAGCTTCCACAAAGGGATATAATTGAATTAGAAAGGTTTTCATGATGTAAATTATTTGAAAAAATGATTTCTAGATTCATCATAAGAAAAAAGACCTCAGAAAAACTTCCATTTCATTAAATATCTTAAAAATGGTTTACCGAGTTTTAACTTTATTACTCTAATATATTCCCCTGGTATTCTAGGGTTATGATTTCCTTGGTCCATTTTAAATAAACTTTGTAGATATTTGTGAACATATTTTATACTACCTTGTTAGCAGTCTCTGCTTAGGCAATAACTTGAGGATGGTAAGTTTTAATCTTATAGTATGAAATCATGAATTATTATATCAAAATTTTAATAATATTATTAAAATAATGTCCCCATCTATCACTTACTAAATTTTTGGAGACCTTTTTATATTTTTTTCATCTAATAAAATAATTTCAAAAAACATTAGTTCAAATAATATCATCGTCACTCTAGAGTAGTGTAATGTTTCTCAATTGTTAATAAATTGACTTGTGAAATGATTTGGATTGTCTAAAGTTACATCAACTTCATGTCTAATAATTACTCAAATTTTGGATCCAAATGCATCTACATACACATGCAACATTTTATTCCAGTATAGGAAAACCAAAATTGGGTTTGTGACCAGTCTATGGTTCATTTATTTGAAAGTTTTCTAAAAATTTGCAGTCCATTTAAAGTTAATATCTTTGTGAAAAATATTGTCAAATGATGCTGAAATGATTTTGTACCCCTTTATAAGCTTTCCATACTATCTAGTATGTACCTACAATTATCACACTTATAAAGTATTGGTGGGTGGTTTGAGCCCCACTATCACTGTGTCTTTTGCTTCACCCACTAGAATACCATCACTAGAGATGAAATGTCCAAGAAGCACACTATAAAATATAACTAGCAATTGCTTCAAAGGTGTAAAGAAAGATGGAAGAATTCTAAACTATATTATA
>JARHVA010005860.1:197500-270000 GCA_037957365.1 Torreya grandis
AAAGAAATGATAATAATGTCATAAAATAGAAAATTAAATAATAAATTACAAAAGATTTAATCTATTAAATTTAATATGCTTTGGATTTGGTTACAACCATGTGTATTTCTTCATGCAGGCATTCTTCTCATCATCATCAACATGTTTCACCTCTTATGTCTCTCTCCTTTCAAGGCATCATTTGGGCCTAACAAGTTTTCTTCAATCTTCCATTTTTATATAAGTTATTGTGCTCTGATCTGCTATGGCATCATATAAAAGGTAAAGTAGACAACACTATTAAAAACCCCATGGATGAAAAATATAGGAAAGTGAGATGAATGATAGTGTTTAGTCTATTACAATACAACAATGAATGTGTTGGTGATTATGAATTTATGTAATTTAATCCATGAACAATTTTTACAACTTTCTTTGAAGCCCTCAATTGAACAATATATTTGAGATGAAAAAATTTGAGGTGTTAGTAGATCATATTTGTGTTGCTTGTTCATCTTACCTTTCTACATTCATTGTGCATTCCAGGGATTTGTCCTTCTTACCATGTCATGCAGTTTAATTTTCATGTACTTATGCATGTTGTTATGAAGTAGGGGCAAAGATAAAGATCTTAATATTTGGTAGCTATTTTGACAACATTGAAGCTATGGGAGCTAGTTTTAAAAGAGTTTTGATGAAGGCAGATTTAGTCGACCTTATTCTCACTATTTTTATTTTTGTGTGTGTTTATGTGCAACAATGAGCAATATTATAATTATGATTGTAACAATGAAAGAATACATTTTATTTTCAAAAAAATTCCTTTAGGTAAAATTGATCTTATAATATGTTTATCACCGATTAATGTAAAAGAATGAAGGTATATGCCATTTTTTGCTCTCTCCAAGTTGCCTCCCCACTCTTCAACTTTTTTATGTCCTCTATGCTCACCATTATTGATTTAAAGTCAATTTCTATCTACATTTCTCCTACTAGTGGCATGTTATTTTCTACCTGCATTCAATCACTCAGAATGGGTAAAATTTAAGAGTTTAGTGTGAAGACAACATTAATATATTTGTTTACATATCTGATATCAAACATATATGGGAATATCACAGATCTTTTTTGACTTTCAATTCAATATTATGTCATTTAACCCCTAAAAGAGTTTTGTAGCTCTCTTTGAGGCCCAATGTTATTTTGATGACCATGAAAGGTAAGTCAAGCAGGGAAGAAGGAATGCTGAATATAAGAGGTCATTATATGTCTATGTTATGTTCTCATTAGAATTTCCATTTTATATTAATTATACCTTTCCATCTTCAATTCTAATCGAATTTCCAACCCAATTGTGGTGCAATGCACTCAAATTTCCATGTATGCCCACTCACCTAAAACCACCTATGAGTGTAATGAGACAGATAATACGTTCTCTGAGTAGCAAGTAGGTGTACATGCATAACAAACATGTGTCATAATCTAAAGATGTAATTTACTATTGTCATGTGAACAATCCATGGTGCAAGATCTAGAGAGGACTAAGCAGAGCCCAAATGTCTTGAGCTTGGAGCAGATACACCCCATCAATCCAAAAATTAAAACTAGTAGTATCTAAGTGTATCATTTGAATGGATAAAACTAGTAGTCTAAAACTACTCGACAAAGCTTCCTTGCATGTCATTTTCATGCCTCGCCTGCATAAATGAAAGCCTGATATCCATGTGCCATCAACTAAAATGTTTTAAATGGCATAATCTACATTTTGTCTCTTCAGAGCTAAAACTTGGGGCCTTGCCCCAATGTATAAGCCTCCATCTTAAATAATAATAAACTATTCAAATCCATTTTAGTTCATAGGACATGACACATCTCTAACATTATTCAAAATTAGGGTAGATGTTATTTGAATAATAATAAAATTCCCTAATCATCCTAGTATACGTCTAGGAAATCATGAATGAAATCTTTAAAGTAGTGAAAAAAATTCTAGAGAATATTATTTGATCATTTTCAAGTCCAAAAGGCATCACCCTCATAAGGAAATGATCCCAATATGTTTTCAAATGTTATCTTAATTCAATCCTCAACTTTGATGGGAATATATTGGTATCTACTCAAACCATCTATGAAAGAGTAGACCTAATGCCCTCTAAAAAATTCAATAACCACATATGTGAAAGTAATAGGAAAGGTTGGTCTATGAAATAATCTTTTATTCTGAGATAATATCCACATAAATTAATTTATCCTATGTTATTTCACTACATAACCATAAGACTTACCTCGTGTAAGTTCTTAACCAAAAAAATGATTGTTGCTTCCCACATATGATTAATTTCTTCTTTAACCTCATTTTCATTTTGATATTTAGCCTATATGGTAACATATTAATTGGAAAGTATAATCTTTAATTTAAATATGAATCTCTCCCATTGAAGGGTCAATGCCCTTGATTTCACTAAACTTTGTAGGAAAACCTCTTCTTATTGTCCTCTTAATTATATTTTGGGGTCAAGTAATCTCTAGTGGTCACCATATTTGGTACTTCATCGGTACTAATATTTTCCACATTTTTTGTATAGGTTCTTGATATATATTAATAAATTTAGATTTTATGGATTCTACTAATTCCCTATTACACGATTGTTCCATAACATTAAGGTTACATAGTGTTCGCTAACTATGATTAAGTGATAATTTTAGATTAATAAAACTCATGTAAGTTATTTAAAATCATTCTGATTCAATGGAAATTTAAGTTATTTTTAAAATAATAAAAAGTTTGAATCTGTTGGGTTTAACAATTCTGATTGGGGAGGTAGTTTGGATGACCAAAAGTTAACATCTACAAATTGTTTTTCATTCGATTCTATGTTGGTTATATGGATGTCAAAGAAGTAAATTTTGGTTCCTCTTTCATCTATATAAGTATAATATAGTGTTTTCACTTCATCAAGTACTCAAAATTTAAGGATCTAAAAGGTTTTATAATAAATTGGTGACAAACAAAATCACATATAGCAAATTTTTGTGATAATGTAAGTGTTATCAAACTAGCCAAAAATCTAGTCCATCATAACATGTTATAGAATTTTGATTTGAAGTTACATTTTATTCAAAATTTAGTTTAGAAAAAATAGGTCAAATTGAAGTATATAAACACCCAAGAACCAGTTGCATATATCTTCACTAAATTTGTATTAAAAGTTTAGTTTTTGAAACTCCAAGATCGAGTTATTAGTCCACTCAACATCAAGGGGGAGAATGTTGGTTAATAGCTACTAAACAATGATTTTAGAATAATAAAACACATGCAATTGATCTAAAATAATTTGATATGCACTTAATCTATTTTAAGAATAATAAAGTTGTTAAAGGTTTTAAATAAGTCTATTTTATTACATGCAAGTTGTTTATTTTTATCATATATGTAAACTTGGAATTATACATTGGGAGAGATTATAGTGCATATTAAATAAATAGTTTATATATGAACTTATTTTTAATTAAGGATAATGTGTCGATGAATTTAGAAGCAACAATTTTATTTTTTATTGTTCTGAACCTTTTCTAGTTATGCATATTATATAATTAGCTATGGGTTTCTTGTTTTCTAGCTTTTTATGAACATCATTTTCTCTTATATATTTATAAATATTCACATAGTTTATCATATTTAGATTTATCTACGTTATTCTAATTTGGATATTTTAAGCTTCTTTGAGGCTCAAACAATCCTTTTCAATCCATGCCCCCTTCACTTTCAGCGTGCATTGAGTCACTTGCACTATTCTAAATCTAATAATAGGATTTCAAAATGAACTCCATCTAATCCAAGTCATATATATACTTATCTAAATTTTAAAGAATACTTGTGTTAACATGAATTGATAATGTTGTGTAGTCATAGGAGGTATATCCTCTACTCACCCATGACACATGCACATTTTTAATTTTTGTAGATCTTTATGCACTATAAATTTACATTATTAAATCGAAAAGTACAAACAAATTTTTTATGCATCAAAGGTCATGTCTGATTCTATATTTTGTGTTATTGATGCATGTAATAGGCTCTTGGTATTGGGGCTAAAGGTTTATTAAAATACCAGCACTATATGTTATAATTTCCATACATCCACACACAAAATAATATGTAATTATTGACATTACCCTTCCTTAAACATTAGCCACTACTAAGATATGGAAGGTGTTATGCATAATCTAGCTCACACCATGTCACAATATTATTACAAATAGATATCATTTGATGTATGTATATCCTATGCACTACCTAGAAGTACATTCAATGCATAATTCAATGAACTCACCCTCATTTATATGACTAAAACATGCTTTTTTAATTTATAAAAGGATTTTGTTTTACATTCTATATGTAAATAATGCAATATTTGCCTTTACTCTATGAAAACCATTCACAAAAGCCTAATTTCATGATCACCATAGACCCAATTTAACATATCAACATCTTAGGTTCCAATAATATATGCATTTGATTCCCATGGTAATGCACCTTCCCTAGTAGGCTCAACATAATCCTAATTTATATCACCCAACTAATAGCTATTATAAATTTACGATTATGGGGTAAATCCTATGGACATTAGTTTATAACATATCTTCTTAGATTGATGAAATACTTGAGATATCTGTAGTGGCTGACTCCTTAATTTCATTCTCTATGATACCAAATATTATTATGTAAGCTTCAATATATAAGGAAGGGTTCTATCTCATAATGCTTATACCTTAGGTTTTATATTAACCATAATCCATATATATCCATTATATATATACTAATAATACTATTTTTTGTATCATATATGCTTTATCCTAGACATGTTCAGAGGTATAACAATGATAACATCACCCTAGTATGCTTTCAATTGGTTATCCATTGTGATAAAGGTCATATGACCATCATTTACCTATTTCTTCCCGATTAAAGAATGGTGATGAGTTTCATTAGTCTTAATGTAAATCACCTCAAAACATCCTCAAAAATGTATATCAACTTACTACTTTTCTTTGTATTTGATCCTTTCAATGGGTTTGACTCGACCATAATTAGTGAAACTCAAATTGATAGGAATATAACATAGACATAAAATTTCAATATCTTCTTGAGATTATTTGGGAATCATATTAAAAAATCTCTAAAATTTGAATACTATATTTTTAATCTCATTATTTTTGAGATTGATAACCTTTATTGCATTGCCATCCCATGGCTTATTATAACTTACATACCAGACCATTTGTTTTGGTATTTCTTGTCCTTACTTTTCACATTCTTGAAATAATACAATAATTTTTTGATATTTTTAAATATATATTCATTAGGGAAATTAATTTATTAGTTTAAAAGGTATTTCAGGGTTTGTGATTACTCCAACATATCATAATATTCATATAAGTTTTCCATACATTTGGGACTCAATAATCATAGGGTCTCCTATGCTGGTATATTTAGTTTTGATGGATCATAAAAGATAAGTTGTCTCATTATTTTTAATTTTTTCCCTTTTAAAACATGTATATATATTATTTTTAAACTTTTAAATTGGGATTTTTAGATCTATTTTAGGTGGAATGCATTATTCTTTATATTCATTTTGGGCAATACCCTAAGGAAAATATTATTCATTTGGATGAGTATTTACCATATTCATAATGTATGCCTTCCTCTCCTTAATTATATTCTCTAGGACTATAAAAATATTTATTATTAGGTCATCCTACAAGTTTATGATAGGCACCAAATGCTTCCCATTGAGGATTGTAAGACAATTTTGTGTGATATGACTTATTTCTCCACACAAGTAGCACATAGTTGGTTGTTGTTCCCACTTGTTCCTTTTTTTAAATCTTGGTTTTCTCCTTGATAACCCATTTTTTTTTAAAAGGTGATTCCCATTCCTATTAGTCATTAAAAAACCTTTCATGTTTCAAATAGGGAGATGGAGGTGCCCAATTAGCCTAATATTGTTTCATAAAAGGAAATCTATTGGGTTAGTTTTGTAGTGATAGTGAGGCCCATAGAGTTTGATATTGGGTAGATGGAGGATTTGATATAAGATGATATTATAGAGGTATAGGGGTAAATCTTAATGGAATATATATTTTTTGTCAACCTCATCCACCTTGATATTTTACCTCAACATATTATGTTGGTACAATTAGATTTTTAATAGGAGATTATCGCATGGTGACCATAAATATATTTCTAATGATATAATATTTAGTTATTTTGGAGATATAAAATTATTATCATCATGGTTATGGGATGTGATTAATCTGAAACATATACTTTATAACTATCACAAGTGTTGTTAAAATAAATGAAAACTCATAGTTACATGATCCCTTGTGTGACATATCTTGTACAAATCTTTGTACTATTCTTGAACATTCATTATTATGTTTTAATTATCATGCACACTCAATGAAATAAATGATTAATATTATTTTTTTCCTTCCTTCATTTCATCCATTCGATAGAGAACTACATCTATGTTGGCATTGGTCATTGTAGTACTTGCATGACATTCTCCAAAATCCTATTTTCCCTCTTCCCTTATAATCACATATGACCTAGCTTTAGATTGTTGTTGGAAATGATCTTTGGTTATGTAAAATAAAATATTATTGTATATACCCTTAAGAAAACCAATAATATTCATCAATATCCATAAATTAAAAAATCATCTTATTAATGACATCCAAAACCTAGTGACTGTAATCCCATACCTATTATCCAACTCTTTTTCTAGTTTTTATGTGCTATATTGCCTATGGATCATCTATTGTTTGTTAATATCTCATTAGTTTGTATCCATATGTTTCCTTACATAAATAATCCATGACAACTAGATTCAAAACCATGGTGTTTTCAACAACTGACATTTTCTAAATAATGTAATGAACTTAAATGTTTTACATCTGATGCCTTGAATAAAGAAATCATACATAGTTTCAAATATGATGTATCCTTGAGTATAAAAATAATAAACTTACAAATAAATGGTAGTATTAACCCAATTATCAATTTCATAGGTCCTCTTCATTTATAGTATTCATAAAATTTCTAGATTATAATAACATTAAAAAAATTCTATATATCACAAGGTCTAAAGCAATAATATTCAAATCTAAATAGCCATGCATCTAAAATATAAGGAACCTCACCCTAAATAATTTTAAAAATTTCTCCATATATATGCATATAAATAGTATATTTATCATGCAATCTTAATCCAACAATTCAGTTTTCTATGAACTCGTGTATCCTCAAATCTAGTTAATTCTAAATATCACGTTGACTAGGCAACCATATTAAAATTTGAAGGTCCAAAAATTAAAACCATTGTTCGTATTATTCTATAGATTTCCTTAGATCATTACATGGTAATTTTCATAGTCTCAAAGGTTACAATGGGACTAAAAATATGTTAAGTTATTACATTGAGTCTATGACAATGATAGTATCACCAAATGGGCCCTTATAAGTTATGTTTTTATGGTTATAAGATCAAATGAAAGCAAATAAATACTTTTTTGTTTCCAAAAATTTAGGAGTAAGGACTTGTGAAAATTTCCTAAGACACTTGGTTAAGACTATTTAAAACAAATATTATTAAGAAGAAGATGATACTACGTGCCTTACGATGACATATTATTAATATAAAAAATATTTAAGATAAATTATGAATAAAATGATACTATGTACCTTATGATGACATATTATTACTATGAAAAACTATATTAGGAATAAGATGATACTATGTGTCTTTAAAGTAGAATATTATTAATATAAAAATCCTAGCATTTGGTAAAAAAATGATTTTTATTTCCACTTTGCATGGTTCAAAAATTTGGAGATTTTATTAATGTATGATTGAAATTAGGAAATGAAGTTATAGTTAAATTGATTATGGAATAATCTATGATCATCATGAAATGATGTTATCCAATTGTTGTCTTATTTGTGCTTTCCATATATTGAGGAATTCTCTAAATATTTATGTGGAGATAATCCTTGGAAAAACAAAACAAGTGTAAAAGGTTTTTTTTAAGTAAAAATAATGAGAGGTGGGAGATGAATAATTTGTCTTAAAATATTCCTTTGATTTCACTTAACATTGATGACTTAGTATTCATTCACTTACATACATCAAATCAATACATACACAAGCATCTATGAAAGCAAATAGCATAAGAACATGAAATATATATCAAAAAACCTCCAGAGGAATAAAAATCACTGACACACATCTTATAATATAGTCCTATGAGAAATGAATCAAAATTTTAGTGAGGTACCAACCCCTCACTAGTCAAACATTAACTCAACTAGTCCTTTAACAAGCTCCAACCTGTAAGGAGGCTCCAACCTCCTAGTTAACCCACCACCAATTCAACTAGCTTGAATATTTTAATCACCCTTAGACATTTTTTTCTCACTAAAATAAATATTATCTCTTTATTTTTTTCTTCTCACACTTTTATCTCTCTCAAATGACCTCTTAGGCCTTCTTGCTCAACTAGCCTTTTCTTGATAGAATTAGGTCAAATGACCTTGATAAAAACCTATAGAAACATATTTAGATATTATTCAAATATTCAACACACATATATAATTATATTAAATACCTTTACCTAGTTCCAAAAACTCTATATCATTCATTCATATGATAAATATTCTAACTAGTCAAAATAGGCCTATTAGGCCTTGTCTTTATACTTGACTCTTGCTCTTACCCATATTGGTCAGTGAAGAACCAAAAAAAAAAGGATCGCCCTTTAAATATATCAATAAACATGTTTCACAAGTGAAAATATCACTACATAGGTTTGTCATTACCCTTAAGATCCAAAACGACCATTATGCCTAACAGAGACCTAATGTAATTAGGCCTTCTTTAATCACAGGTTTCACTTAGACCTCCTTGAAATAATTTGAGCCTTCAAAAATAGATGAAACAATTAAAAAATTAATAAAATATTCCCTTTATAATATAAAATTATGTCCCCAAAACCATTTTTCTCTTTTCACTCCTTAAAGCACCCAATTAGGTCTACTTGCAATTAGGTTTTCTTACTACCAAAAAGCCTATCTTGAAAATCTAATGAATACACTATTTTTTTCCACATAACCCAAACAAAAAAAAAGAACATTAATAGGATATGAATTACATTATGTTAAAAAATAATTTTAATTATATTTCACCATATATTGCATAATACCTCAAATAAATAACTTTCATATGCTTACTTAGAACTGCACACATGCCTTAAGAACCCAATCAAAAACTTTTAAATTTTCATAGCTTCATAGGAGTTAATTATGAATAAAGTTATGTTAAAATAAACCTATGAGAACTATATAAAATTTCCATGTATGTTGGATACTTCAACTCTATGCAGAATGGCTCATGAACAACATTCTCACTCACACAGAAAAAACTACCTGTAACTCAAAAAAAACAATCATGCGAATCAAGACTTAGAAAAACTATGGGAACATTTTTTTGATATTATAATGGGTTTAAATTAACCTTAATCATAATTATATAATATTTTAAAACATATATTTCATGGTTAAATATCAATATTTATCTTATAAACCAATGTCATATATTCACTCTACACAGACTTCACTATGTTAGATAGATCACTTTAAGAACAACTTTTAGCATGTTTGTGTGTATGACCAAAAATTTTAAACAAACATGATATTATGAATCTGTATTTAGAAATTATCTCGTGCTTTTTTATCCATACTTAATCCTCTACAACCAATCCCTAATCTCATTCTCATTCTTACTTAATTTTCTCATTGTCTTGCCCTTTAGGCCTATTTAGCGATATGTCATCTTCCATGACTAGTTTAGCACATTTTAGGTCTAAAAACTATTCAAAAACATAAATGGGAATAAGATATATATCTTACACATCATCTTCCATCTATTTTCATGCTTTGACCTAGTCAACCTTTCCTTCTACATTAAAATTCTAAGGAACAAGAGGTTTCTTGTAGCATCTACTCATTGTCATGAAAAAATAAAAACACCTAGAGAAAATTGGTAGAGTCCTATACATGTTCTAAAAATTAAAAAAAAATCAAAAAACAATTATTATCCATAAATGACAATGTCTTTCCTATCGGGTAATTACAAGGGTTTTGACTGGTTTCCCTTCTTAACAATCATTCATAAAGGCTTTTTCCTCAAATCTAAAACCAATTATAGGAAAATAAATTTAAGGATGTTCCTAAACTTCCATGATCTGATAATGATCTCATGCAAAGGTTTCAGATGCCAATGAGCACAATAAATTCCTTCTTAGGTTTGCAATACCCCATTCTGTACACACAAAAGACATCAACACCAAATTTCCTACTTTTTCCTTTAGGTATTGACTTCAAAATTGGTAAAAATTCTTAACACAACCTCTCACACATATTTCAAATCTATTGATATCTTTGACACCTTGTAAAAATAACTTGACCCCTCATTAAGCTATATGAGGTCTCTTTACACACTAGGCCTTGAACTACCAGTCATACTTTGATCATGATCATGTCGTAAAACCTATTTAAATACTCATAATAACACATCCAAATGTCAAATACACTCATACCATTCTCACAAATTTCCACCCTTCACATAAATCTTATATAGCTCAACTCAACATGCTACCAGGCCTATGCCTTGTCATTTGGTCTTCTTATAAGGACTAAGCCTCAAAACTAGACCTTGAAACTCATTTGAAGGATTATTTTTCTCTTTTTCATGTTTACATATATTTTTATACTCTCTCATGCTTGTACTAACACACATAACCAAACTTAACTTGTGCTTCATGGATATACCTTTTTTTAGGTCTAGACTAGGCTTCTCAAGACACCTAGTACATAATAGTAACTTACCTTGTACCATGATCTTGACATTGACATGCCATAAAAATCAAAATAATTACCACGTTTCCTTAAAATTATCTCTCAAAATAGAGACAAAAGGTTGCCTTCAAATTTTCTCTTATTATGAGACTTCTTTGACAAACATCATCTCACCATGTATAGCCTCAATTTTAACATTGACATTAATGACATCTATAATTAATTTGAAATCAATGACAACACCAATTATTCAACACAAAAAATAGGAACATACCTCAACAAGGTTTTGTCTTGATTGTTCCTTAATTGAATCAATACTATCATTAGATTTTTAGGATTTGGGTAACATGCATATGAATTTTTTGGTTACTTGAATTATATCTATTTCATATGATGATTCAAATGTAATGAGTCTTAAGGTTGGATGTATTAGTATTTAGATAAGTTTTTTTGAATTCTATATAGAATAAGATTTCTCTTTGAATCTCTATATTGTTTATGGTAAGTGTGTATTTTGGATTTTCACTTTAAGGTTGGATGTGGTAATATCGGTATAAGTTTTATTGAATTTTATATAGAATAATATCTATTTGAAACTTTATGTTTATTATAATAAATTTGTATTTTTTATTTTTATGATGTAGTCTTTTTCATTTCTTATTATTATTTCTTATTTTATGATTTTGTATTTGGTATTTTATAATTGGTTAATTGATGACGTTGTGATTTTTGAATATGTTTGATGTGAACATTAAAATTGAGATTGGGTGTGTATTAGTTTACTCCTATTATGTTGGTAAGGATATCTTTATAAAGTATAGGGTAGATTGCTTATGTGGTATTTCGTGTTAGTGTGGGGAGAATGTCTATTTGGTATTTGGTGTCAATATGTGGCTAAATTTATTATAACTTTTTATGTTGTGAAATTAAGTGGAAGAGATTAATTTAGAAGAATGCATGTTTAAAAGTTCAAGGAGATAATTATTATTTTTTACGTATAGATAGAAAAGAAGGCCAATTACTTTTATGTGTTGAATGAAGTAGTGATTTGGAATAATTCTTATGGATTTCATAGTTTTAGTGACATAACATAACAATATTTTTATAGTTAAGGTAATTATTAAATTTAATGATAATAATTTAAAATATTTTGATATTTTTATTTGTTGAGATTGAACATTTTTCATAAATAAGTTAATCAAAAAATATTAATTTTTTAATTTATATGATTATTGTGTCAACAAACATTTCACAATGGAACAGGAGGGGTCGAGAAGAGCTTGATGTCATGACCATGTTAGGAAAAATGGCCAATATCTTACTTTAAATATAAATTAAAAAAATTATGATATAAAAAATGAGGTGACACAATATTTGAAAAATTATATAGAAATTATAAATGTATATATGAATAATAAATAAGAGTAAAAAAAATTGAAATGCACCAAAAATAAGTACATCAAAATATATGGATATAGAAATAAAGAGAGATGAACAAAAACTAACATAATGTTCTATTCTAGGATGTGATTGGTCTCACCAGTAGACTGTAATAACTAGTTGTCATGTTCATTGGAAAAAAGAGATGAAACTAGATTCAAGATAAAATGGAAATATAATAATGGCAGAGATTAAATAGAATGGTTCGATGTTGAAGGTGGGATGATAATGATGAAACTAATCAAATAAAAAAAATAGACAACCATTTTTAAAATCAAAAATAAAAAAAATAGCAGCAGTAGAATCCAAAAGATACAATAAAAAGGAACTGCCATCAATAATTATAGAGAGAATAAAAGTTAAGGAAGGAATACCAGAATAACAAGATGAAAATAAAGAAAATCTAATAAAATCCAGAAAGAAATGCATGATCCATGCCAAAAGGAAGGGAGAGGTGGAATGAATCATTAAAATCACACCAAAAATGGGGAAAATATCTCGAGCAAAGCTAGAGGCCCCATCAGGTCCAACCACAAAATTTTAATGAAGGATTGACATAAAAATTATAAATTCAAACATTATTCCAAGATAATAATTTATAATCATTATTGAAATCCTAGTCTAGCAATTTAGTTTTCTATGAAGTCATGTATCCTCAAGTCTAGTCAATTCTGAATATCACTCTGATCATGCAACCATATTAACATTTGAAGGTTTAAAAAGTAAAACCATTGTTAGTACTATTCTGTAGATTTCCTTAGATCATGACATGTTATTTTTCATAGTCTCAAAGGCTGCAATGAGACTAATGATATGTTAAGTTATTAAATTGATTCATCTAAATAATACAATGCACTAGACTACATATAACTTTGTTGAGGAGTGTTTATAAACATAATATTGTATAGAATCACAGAAAACGTTGATTTCTTTATTTTAATATTCATGTAAAATTTTATTGAAAGATAAAATGATTTTCATTTTCTGGAAATAAACATACTCAAAACACATAACAAAGATGAGTAATTAAAAATTTAAATATTTTGTAGTTAATTTATAATTATATCAAAAATAAAATTATATTCTTTTACACGTGTTATATATGTATGAATTTGTGTGTAAAAGAGAGAGATTTGAAGAGAATACGAGTCTTCAATTTCTTGACATTTTATTTCCTTCTATATTCAATCTGAGGTAAATATTTATTCATTGATTCATTACATTTATTATATTGACTTACATAAATACTATTTCTATAAAATTGTGTATTTTTGCACATACAAACTTCTAACAAAATATATTTGTTATCCTAATACTAACACTTATGATTTCCCATATCCTTACTCTTCATGTGAGATCAAGGATGATAATGATAGTATCATCAAATGGGCCCCTATAAGTTATAATTTTATGGTTATAAGATAGAATGAAAGCAAATTAATCCTTTTTGTCTCCAAAAATTTAGGAGTGAATGCCTGTAAAATTTTCCAAAGACACTTGGTTAAAACTTTTGGTTAAGTCTCTTTAAAAAAAGTATTATTAAGAAGAAGATGATACTACGTGCCTTCTGATGACATATTATTGTCATGAAAAATCTTTAAGATAAAGTATGAATAAATTGATACTATGTACCTTATGATGACATATTATTAATATGAAAAATCTGATTAGGAAGAAGATGATACTATGTGCCTTTGAAGTGGAATATTAATAATATAAAAATCCTACCATTTGTAAAAAAAATGGTTTTTATTTCCCCTCTACATGCTTCGAAAAATGGGAGATTTTATTAATGGATGCTTGAAATCAGGGCGGGGATTTATAAATAAAATTGATTATGGAAGAATCTGTGACCATCATGAAATTATGTCCGCTAAATTGTTGTCTTGTTTGTGCTTTCCATAAATTGAGGACTTCTCTAAATATTTGTGTTGGGATAATCCTTGTAAAAAATTTATTAAAAAAAACAAGTGTAAAAGGTTTTGTCTTGAATGTTCCTTACTTAATTGAATCAATAATATCAATAGATTTATGGGATTTGGGTAATATGCATCTAATTTTTTTGGTTACTTGTATTATATCTATTTTATATGACGATTCAAATCCAGTGAGTCTTAAGCTTGGATGTTGTAGTATCTAGATAAGTTTCTTTAAATTTAATATAGAATAATATTTGTCTTTGAATCTCTATGTTGTTTATGGTAAGTGTGTATTTTGGATTTCCATGATGGAGACATTTTCATATTAAAAAATATTTCTTAATATTATTTCTTATTTTTAGGAGTTTGAAGTTGGTATTTTGTAATTGTTTAATTGATGATGATGTGATTGTTGAAAATGTTTCATGTGAACATTAAGACTGAGATTGGGTATGTATTAGTTTGCTCCTATTACGTTGGGAAGGATGTCTTTACAAAGTATAGGGCAGAATGTTTATGTGGTATTTGGTGTCAATACATGGGTAAAAATTTTGAAACTTTTATTTTATGAAATTAGATGGAAGAGATCAAGTTAGAAGAATTCCAATCTCAAAGTTGAAGGAGCTATTATTATTATTTTTAATTATTATTACATATACATGGAAAAGTAAGTCAGTTGTCTTTATGTATTCAATGAAGTAATGATTTGGAATAATTTTCATGGATTTAATGACATAATTATTTTTTATAATTAAAATAATTATTAAATTTTATGTTAATAATTTATAATTTTTTGATAGTTTTATTTGTTGAGATTGAACTTTTTTTTTTAATATAAATAAAGTAATAAAAAAATATTAATTTTTTTTATTTATATAATTATATTGAGAAGCATTCTAAAATAAGAAAGGGGGTGGAGAAGACCGTGACCATGTTATAAAAAATGGCCAATATTTTATTTTAAACTTATTTTAAAATTAAATAAAAAATATATATTATGAAATAAAAAATGAATCGACACAATATTTTAAAAAATATATAGAAGTCACAAATATATATAAAACAATAAATAATAAGGAAAAAAATTGAAATGCATGAAAATAAGTACATCAAAATATATGGATATAGAAATAATTAGAGGTGCAAAGAAGCTAATGCAATGTTTTATTCTAGGATGCGATTCGTCTCACCAATGGATTTTAATCACTGATTGTCACATTCACTAGAAAAAAATATTAAAGTAAAGTCAAGATAAAATCAAAATGTAATAATGGCAAAGATTAAATACAATGGTTGGATATTGAAATTGGGACGAGAATAATGCAACCAATCAAAAGAAAAAACAACCATTTTTAAAATGAAAAATCAATCAAATATAAGATGCACAACTATAGAATTCAAAGGATACATTAGAAAGGAACTGCCACCAAACATTGCAGAGATAATAAAAGTTATGGAATGAGTACCAAAATAACAAGAAGACAATAAAGTGAAGGAAATAAAAATCCAAAAAAGAATGCATGATCCATGCCAAAAAGAAAGGAAGAGGTGAAAGAATCATTAAAAGCACACCAAAAAAGAGAAAAATATCTGAAGCAAAGATACAGGCCCCATTAGAGCCAACCACACAATTTTAATAAAGGGATGCCATTTAAAAGTTATAAATTCAAACATTAATCCATAATAATAATTTATAATCATTATTTAAATATAATATTTCATAATCCTTATATATCATGATATTATATAATATTATTCATGTTACAATGGTAAAATGCATGCAAAGCTATAATCTAAAAGATAAAATTTTTTTATAGTGTTATTTAGTTATCCTTTCATAGTTTTGTTTTGAAACATTGTTTCCTAATTTATTTTATAAATGAAAATTTAATTAATAATAAAATAAATATTTTTATTGTTTTTTATTTAAAATATATAATTTGAATTTTTAATGTAGACTTACATTTATTTATGAATTAATTCATAGTTTTTTGTTGTTTTTTTTTCATTGTATTATAACAATTACAAAATAAATTTTGTATATTTATATTATTTTTATATATAATAAATATTAATATATTATTTTTAAAAAGTATATAAATATGACTCAATTAAAATTGAATTTTGAAAATGATTAATAATGAAGAATATAGAAAATAACAACAAATATAATATCAAAGATAATATTGCAAATTAAGACAACAAAAAATAAATGGTGCATAAAGAGAGGAACCAAGAAAAGTGAAAATGATAATGATTGACAAAACTTTTAAGAATGTATGGTCCAATTGACAATTAAAGAATTGAAATAAAGAAAAAGACATGTAACTAGTTTATTTATATTATTTTTATATATAATTAGTATATCTATTTTAGATAAATCTATGTAAAAGACGTCAAGATATATCATTTTCAAAATACTTAATTATATCAAATTTGTGACATAAATAAAATAAAAATCTCAAAAATTATAAATAAAATTAATAATTAATATAAATTAAATAAAAATATATAAAAAAAATTATATTAAAACATATTTCAATATAAACATATGATTATGAGATAAATTAATGTATTATTTTCAATATTATTTCATTTATTTTATTATTAAAAAAATGAACATTAACCCAAAAAAAATAAATTAAAACTCACGTAAATAATAATAATAGATTTCTACATTATCATCGCTACATACACAAACTCTATAGTTCTTATGTTTAAATATCTCATTTCTCAACAGGAATGACATGTGCATACCTATTATGTACGGTTGTCTTAATAAGAGTTTAGTTATTTGCTACCAAAAGTTTGGATTCCTCTAGTTTAAAATTATGCTTTCTATATAATTTTATTATTATATATTTAATAGTTTACCTATTGATTAAAACAGGAGAAATGATATTTCTACAGGTTTATGAATGGCTACTATTGTCTGGATCTAATAATAGTGGATGGAATAAAGGTATAGGTGGTTGACCTTTGGGTTAAAAATCAATGAATGATGCAAATAATTTAGTGTTAAAGGTTGTAATCCCTTGCGTTGCATGCTCCATATATAATATTATTACGCCATGAAAGTCAAAAAGTGTTTATGACAGGGTCAGTTAACGATTATTATTATTTTATATTAATGATGCTGATTAAAACACTTATAATAAAGAAGTCTTTTACACTAAAGACTTTGATATGATAGAAAATACAAGTAAACTATTTAAAATGTTGATAGTATTCATGTAGTGTAGATTGGAGGTATTTATCAAAATATAAACAGTTATAGAATAGTAGTTAGATGAACATATTGTGTATCTCGTATATAATGTTTGGTTGATTATTTGATTGAGGGTTTATAGGGATATTGGGATCTTCACATTTAGGCTTTGCACTTCTTGTATATTTATATTACGTACGAATGAATTTAATCAGAGAATAGAAAATATAGCAATAAATTATTGTTTGTGAAATTGAAATTCTCTGCGCACTGCTTGTTTCTGAATTCGGCTCTTTAAATTTGTAAATGCGGTATTAGAGCAGCGCCAGATCCTTTCTGTAATGGAAGCTTAATCATTTTTTAAGAGGCAACCATTCAGGCCTACGCTCCTGAGAATGCAAGAACTTTGTGAAGAAAATATTATTTAGTAGATGAGTTGTAGTTTTCTTTTAGATTGTGTATATTTATAGGAGAGAAAGACTTGTTCCCTCGTCGTTCATTACACAGATCTGATGTGATTTGTAAACTAAGGGAGACGTCTCTACAATTCTGACTGTGTGCCACCAACTGTGTACATTCCTCCACCCGTGCAAGTACAATGAAGGACGTGAAGCTGGCAATTCTACCTGGAAGAATTGATAGCTACCTCCATTGGATCGATAGCTGGAGTAGGAAACTAAGCCTTACAGCTTGAGAGAGAACAAAAGTGCTTACATTCTCATCTTCGTCATATATCTCAGCTAAGAGGATCTGTTGTATTCTACCATACAAATCCACAGATCGTAACATCTATTGTAGGTTGATCACGAGAGTTGAAAACGCCTCATGGACAAAGCAAGCGACGTAGAGATTGCCAAATCGCACCCAGCTGCTACCAACTGGCTTAATTCTCCAATTTCGTCATTTCAAGCTCGCCCACAGGTATTATTTTCGCCTGCGGCATTGTATTCTCCTCACCGCCCACAGACCCAGTCTCCATGCAGAACTCAGCCACTGCCAACAAAGCTCATGAAAACCGTCCGGATTAATCATATACCAGTTTGCATAAATCTACGTTTATAATTTTCGTATTTTAGGTACTGTTATAAGTCTAGGTGTCAATATTAAATGCAGTCAAAGTTGTTTATTAGTGCTTGGGTCGATAGGTGTAATTAAAAAATTTATGATTAATAGTATTGAGTCGTGTCATCATAGAAATAAAAAAGTATTTTTTTTAATTTTTATGTTCCAAGTCATTAGTTATTTTTTTATCTATTTTTATAGGTATTTATTGGTTAATCTGTTTCTTAAGTCAGAGTAATTCATATGTTTTCTTTGTCATCGTTATTATGGCTTTTAATGTTATTCAATTATGTTATGTTTAGAGTCAAATTTAAAAATAAGTCTATAGTTTTAGTTTGGGGAATTATTTTAATGTTTGTAATTTCTTTTATATTTGGTAAATTTGTAATTAAGTTTACGAGTTTAAATATGTACATTATTTATCAAAATATTTTAGTCAGTAATTTTCTAATTAATATTTGTTGTCATATTATGAGTTGAAAATGAAAAAAGAGTTATGTTGTCTAGAGTCAATATTGTTTAGGTTTATAGTTAAATTGTCAAGAGATAATTTTATGTCAAAATGAGTAATGGATGTATTTTTGTTTATATGTGATGTACACATTGTGGGGGGATTTTTCTTGGAAAAATCATGTATTTGAGCTATATCGACATACCAATTGAGTGTGCAATGAGATATTGGAGGAGGAGACACAGGAGGCTAGAGACAACTTGCGACCTACCATAAATCATCAGCGATGAGACCGTTCACTTGTTTTGATGACACATTTAGTGTGTTGTGTATATGCATTTCTTTGTTGTGTGATTTCTAAATAAGAATAAATGATACATACATGTTAAAAGAGTATAAAATGTGATCTTCTATCCTTGTATTTGCTCTTGTAGCATGTTTGTGATGAGGATATAAGAAATACTGTAATCTCATGATTTTATGGTTGGTGGTTAACCACATTGAAAACCATTTGTTGTTGTGATTGGTGGTTAACCACATTGAAAACCATTTGTAGTTGTGGTTGATGGTTCACCACATTGAAAATCATTTGTTGTCATAGTTGTAAGATTACCATATTGAAAACCTTCATGAGGGATTATGAGTATGGGTCATTTACAGTATAGGGATACATTCTCCCCACATTCACACTAGGAGGGTGAATGTTGAGGACAGTATTCACATAGCGTAGATTTGATGTATTTACCGAGAACCATTTGTTGTTGTGATTGGTGGTTAACCACATTGAAAATCATTTGTAGTTGTGGTTGATGGTTCACCACATTGAAAATCATCTGTTGTCATAGTTGTAAGATTACCATATTGAAAACCTTCATGAGGGATTATGAGTATAGGTCAGTACAGTATAAGGATACATTCTCCCCACGTTCACACTAAGAGGGTGAATGTTGAGGATAGATTCACGTAGCGTAGATTTGATGTATTTACCAAGAAGTAAATAATTATAGGTTAGTAGTTAGATGAATATATTGTGTTAACAATATATCTCATATGTAGTGTTTGGTTGATTATTTGGTTGAGGGTTTATAAAGATCTCGAGATCCACACATATAGGCTTTGCATTTCTTATATTTGTGAATTATGTATGAATGAATTCAATAAGAGAATAGAAAATATAGCAATAGATTATTGTTTGTGATATTGAAATTCTCTGTGCATTGCTTGTTTCTAAATTTGATTCTTTAAATTCATAACATAAAATATGTTGAAAATTCATTTTTATTGGATCTTATAAATATATTTATTATATATAAAAATAATAATTACATAAATAATTATAATAATAAATTAATCGATTGATATTTAAGATGTGAAATTTACATTAAGTTTGAAATAATCAAGATAAACGTCACCTAAGTATATAAACACGCTATATAAAATTTTAAGGTAATTGTAAAAATTACACAACTAATAACACTAAAAGAAAAACAATGGCAGATCATCCTAAACAAAGATTCTCGCTCCCCTCCGCCGCCGCCGACAATAGAAAGCCCTCCAGAAAATCGGTCAGGGGAAATCAAAGTGCAGAGAATATTCATATAAAAGGTCAGGGAGGATTGAAAAACAACTATAATGAACTTGTAAGCGCCACTTAATTAAAAATCTAATTCTTATTAGCCCTGTAAACCATTAACAGTAACTTTTTTAATCAAACACGGCATTAACAGCTGACCTTCCTTGTGTAGCGTTTTCCGTCAACCATTATGATAAGTCGGATAACCAGCTGAATGCATTAAATTATAATATATTGTGGCAGGGAAGCTCACAATGATAGAATTAAATATAAATATTTTGCTAAATACATGAAAATTTTAAATCTCTGACACCCGAGGTCAACCTCTAATTTAAACAATTAGTACTCCTAAAGAAGCATGCTATGCCTATCATACCAAAATGCATTTTAAAAAATAGAAACAAAACGGACTTAATTCAAAGCTTGAGTTAATTTAAGTTTGATGTTTAATTTCTTATAACATTTAATAATCACGAAGATAACGAAGATGATAACATGCTGGCAGTAAATCTACTAGTTGGGTAAGAAAATCAATCTTATTAGGATAGGGTTGGCAATCCATAATTTATAATACGATGGTTTATAAGTAAAATAAACAGCCTCACTTTTGAAACATTTTAACGCCTTAAATTAATTTTGTGAGTAAATCAGAAAGTCAGTGCTTAAATAAAAATTAATATTTTCCTTAGTTTGAATGTGATAATGTTATTCAAATATATTCATGTCAAGAAATCAGTTTTTTAAGTTATCATTTTTGTAAAATTTGATATTGTTTTATTCATTATTTCAATGATCTTTCATGTAGTGAGAATGATTCATACTCAGATAGCTGAGTAAGTTTCAGAGTGATTGTCTTAAATATCTGTATCTTACTTTCAGATCTTCTATAAAATACAAAATTATGAGGTTGATTCTTATTGGTATGTACCATCTTCATTGCCTTGCCTCATTGATTTTAATATTCACAAACTATCTCATATATTTCTCAGTAGATATTCTAGATATTTCCAAAAGAGATAAAAAAAGGTATTTGTATTGATATTTACAGAGCCCACCTCTAATCTACATAGTCTAAACGTAAATAACCATTTATCTTGAAAACATCAAAACTAATTAAATTTCTATTTTTAATTTTTCACTGATAAATTAATTTAATACCAAGAAACACAAAGCTACATTTACCTTGCAACCTAAAAGTTCCTCTTACTCATCTCAAAATGTTCTGCCACAAATATCGTATAGGGAGAAATCACCATAACCCATAAGAGCTTTGTATTTATCAAGTTTGCTGTTTTCAAATATGAGACCAAAATCATTTCATTTTCAGTCTCTCTCTTTATTACTATATAAGAGTACAGTTTTTTTCCTTTGTTCATAGATTTATTTGGTTCGTTCTTTATGAAGATGATGCAGGATCTTCGTTGTCACAAAACAATCTTATATCACAAAAATAAATCTCAAGCTAAGGCATTTTAGCATAGCGCAAGGGCACATACAGGCTATGCAAATTATTAACACAAAAATTTGGCAGAAGGGCAGGCTATACAGGTTTGACTTAAAGCCACGTGGACCGACAACCCTACATAGACCTTATCCCAGTTATAGGAAGGTAAAGTAAACGCAAAGGGTACGAGTTATGAAAGTAAACGAAGGGAAAAGTAAACGCGAAGGGTAAGTGTTACTGAAATAAATGCAGGTACATCTTTATTAATAGGCAATTCAGATTTAGCTGTATAATCTTCATTAGAGTCAATTCTTTTACATGCAGATCTGTACAATTCTAGTGCGCAATACGTAGTAATGCATTGAATTATGTTGTCGGCTTATGTATAGAAGGAAAGAAAAGGAGCCTAGGGACACATGGTGGCTAGCGATACTTTGCATGTAGTTTTTTTTGACATGTAGAACTTTCAAATTCTTATATAAATGCACAATGGAGTTCAATGTCACTAGCTTAGATTAGCTTGTTAGAAGAGGTTATGATGGGTTGGAAATTTAAGCTTATATTGTTTGTAGAGGTTATATTTATAGGAAAGTTTAGTTTTGAGCCCGAGGAAGATGGAGAGGATGAAGGCTTACAACTATCAAGATTTACATGAAAGTTTTAAAGATTATATTGTTGTAGAGAGAATTTTGTATGCTACAATTTAAGATTAAAAAAATATTTTATAACTTATTTTTTATAAAAGAGATATGTAATATTATTTTTTATTAATATAATTTATAATTTATGTTTTGTATTTGAATATTTGTGTATGTTCATTTTTTTAGCTACATAATTAAATAATGTTTTTTATTGAAATAAATGATTACAATTACATTAGTTTGGTATCATAATGAAGCTTTCCATCTTTTAGGATTGGAGGATTAGGGAATTTATGTAGGTTTGTGAGTATAGGACTCCTAATAGTTGTATTTCCACCAAGAAAATGAATAATATATTTTCCATAAGATTTGTTGTTAGAGGCGTTGTGCTAGCCAATGTGGCTAAAAGAATGGTCATGTTATTAGATGTGTTGTGCATAATATATACATGATTGGATGTTATGGAAGAATATATGAGGCTTGGTTTCATTTCAATGGATGATATGAAGGGTGTTGAGGATGAGAAACATGCATGAAGTTTGGGAGGTGATGAAGATAATAAAGAGAAAATGGATGAAGGATAAGGTAGGCTTTTGAAAACTATCTCATAGATTGGATGATGCACCAAGGTGGGCATGGATTATTTCTTAGGATCTTTGAACTAATAATAGATAATTAATTTTCTCATGTATATAAAATAATATTTTGAGTTTCACACAATTATCAACTTATAACATGTGAAGGTGGAACAAACCAAGTTGAAGGGTCATATGGTGCTATGGTGGAAGGAGGTATAGAATGAAAGAAGAAGAGGAAATGAAAATATAACATTATGGGATAGGATGATTACGAATAAGAAGCATAAGTTATTTCTTGTAGCCTACATGGTGGAGTTTTATATAGATTAAAAACCCAAGGCAAAAATATCTTTGTGTCAAGAAGTACTTGGAAGAGTTCTGCAAAATTACAATCAGGCTGAGTCATAGTGAGGTGACTGGGAGAAGGGCATAATGTACCTAAATGGGCTAATGTTCACCATTCAAGAAAATATAATAATGATCAAATTAAAAAAATTGAGGATTCTTACTAGTTAAAGATAAATGGGGAAGAAAAGTTGTCACTCTGACAATATAACACCACATGAGGCAAGGAAATATTTGCTCGTAGAGGTTGAAGAGATAGAACAAATCTGCACAACTAAGGAGAGAACGACACTATGCTTGGAAAAGCAAATGTGTAGGAATAAGTAGAAACACATAATTGGAGAACAAGGATACACATGAGGATAAATGAGTAACCTAACCCTAGGACATGGAAGATTTGATTGAGGAAGGGAAAGAGGATTCATAAGAACATTATTTATTATCCAACTTAAAATTTGTTATTATACTTAATCCTTTATTCAATTTCCATGCTATTACTTTTCTACTTACATGTCCTTCCTAGACTTGATTTTCATGGTTAGCATAGATTCCTCTCATAGAAACTAAGCTTGGCAATGAGAGCATTGCATATAAATTTACTTCATTGTGCATTATGTATCTCCTTTGATTATATATATGATATTTGATCTTAAGTGTATATCCTATTGCTACCAAACCTGAAAAAATAAATAAAACTTAAAATAATACTCTATGTTGTGATGCATGAAACTTATTTATGCATGTCTTTTGGTGGATCTCATTTGTGGAAGGCCCTGAGACTATTGCCATTCATTCTTCTAGTGAGAATATTATATTCAATATATTTAAAAACTATGGTTCTTTTATTTCAATTACTAGATTATATATGGCCCCTTCTGTCTGATTTGTAGCATGTTGGGGTGTTCCTAAAGCCTACTCTCATAAAGCAAGACCATTCACTTTGATTAAAAATATTTAGACCTTAGGTTGAGTATTATATGTGGATTCAATTACATAGTTCTTGATTCTAATTATCCATCCTTTATGTTTCCACCATGCCAATTAGCCCCATCAACCTATTTTATAGTGAATCCTTATCTCCAAACTATGTGAAAATCAAAATTTATAGGGTAGGTACCAAATATCCCATCAACATGATAACTTCAATCCCATTAAATATATAGAACATGGTTTACCACATTGAATTTTTATTATTACTTGAATATATTTACCCAATATTTTATGGATATGATATTCTTAGACCACCCTAAATGAACTTTATAGATCTTTGTGAGCAATTTTTGTAGGACCTTGTTAGTATCCTTTACTTGGACATCCAATTAAAGATGGTAAGTTTTACTCTTATGATGTGAAATCATGAATTATTATCTCATATTTTTTAATAGTATTAATAAAAGTGTGTGTCTATATATCACATACCAAATTAGGGGACACTAAAAACCTTTTTATATTATTTTCAAATAATAACTTCACATCATACTTTATAGTAACTTGGAATCATAGTTGTCTTGAATAATTTAGTAGAGTAATCCATTGCATTTATGATATGCCTAGAATGAAATCACTTAGATGGAGGACCAATAGGCCCAACAAATTCATTTATTAAATACTCGAATGGTTGTGTGTCTATAACTACATTCAATAACATTTTACACCTTTAATTTGGCTTACTCTTGCACTCAAAGATATCAGAGTGTTTTTACACTCTTTGTGAATTCTAAAATAATGTAGTCTACTATATCTCCCTCTTTAATATATTCATAGTGATCCATTTTAAATATAAGTGTCCTCAAGAAACTCCTTGATGTCTCCCTTCTAACAATTGTGGTCTTTAGTGTTTTAATGATACCATCTATAGGGCATATTCTTTACCCAAACTATAGAGATATCCATTGATTATTATATAATGTAAATCTCTTGCAATGAGATATTCATTATTGCATTATGTATATTATTTTATAAATATACCATGTTTTGAAAAATTGACAAATTATTGTAAATACTCATGGATCACACTAACCTGCAATAGATTTATCTTGCAAGTCTTCTATCTCTTCCTTAATTTGCATGCGATTAAAATGGTCTTGTTTAACATTATCCCTTCCTGCTTTCTTATTAATTTTGAAGTTATATTCTTCAAATATATTTATCCATCTTGAAATCTTTCATCACAACATTGGTATAGCCACCAAGTATTGTAGTGCTTGGTGGTAGATGAAAAAATCTAAGTTAGTATCGATAAAATAATGTCAAAACTTTTGTATTGCAAAGACCATCACCATAGCTTATCACTCCATAGAAATGTTATGTTTCTCAGTTCGTAATAACCTATGAATTGAGAATTGATTGGGATGATCTAAACTGACTTCACTTGATGTCTAGGAATTGCTAAAATATTAATATAAATTCATCTACATGCACATGAAATATTTTATTCCAAACTATAAAAACTAGAATTAGAGTTGTGACCAATCTATGGTTCAATTATTTCAAAGTAGTCTCAAATGTTTGGGTCCATTAAAAGTTAATATCCTTGCTTATAAAATTCTAATGATGTTAAAATGATTATGTATCCCCTTATATACTTTCCATAATATCTACTATGAACCAAAAGTGATTGCACTTATAAAGTATCATTTGGTGGTTTGAACCCCACTACCATTATTATTTTTTATTGACCCACTAAAATAAAATTACTATAGACCAAATGTACAAAAATAACATCTTATAATATAAATAATAAACACTTATTCAAATTTAGTGCAACTCACAATGCACAACATCTATCCAACATTAGTCACAAATTAGATATGTGTTCTTTGAATAAGATTAAAATTGACCAATTATCTCATTATACTTATAATAAAACATGAATGAAATATTTAAAATCAATGATAACTATGGATAATATTATTCAATCATTTTTTAGTCTAAAAAACATCACCCTAATAATAAATAGAGAGGTCATGAACATCATTTTAAAGCTTGATTTGTGTAATGTTATAATTCTAAATTATGTTCACAACCCTTTGAGTTGATCATTGTGTTTCATTAGCAAGATTCATTTGATAGGATAAATTAGAGATTTCATCTACTTTGAGCCTAGGTTATAAAAATAATTCTTGAGGCATTGGAGGAGTTTGGTCACCATTGTTGACAAAGATAAGAGCTCTTGATCAAGGGGAAAGCATGATTATGAGCCACTTTTGAGAAATGGAGTCACTTGGGAAGGTAATGGTTTAGTTTCTTTCATTTTTATCTTATTGTTGTTAGAAACCCCTGTATGAATAGATGGCTTAAACCATTTAGTTCTTTATGTATTTTCTTTGGTTTTCTTGGATTAATGCTTGATTAATCAATTTATGAAATACATTCATTATTTTGGGACACCCAATAAGATCGTACCCCATGAATTTGATTAAATAGCACCTAAAAATAACCTACTAACCACTTTCTTGCAGGATCTTTGAGTGTGAAAGTAAAGAAGGTGAAAATTTGAACAAAAATGAATTTTTTTGTAAGTCACAATTTTATTCTCAAGTTTGTGTAACCTAACTTGACTATGTAACTCTGCTACCAAACTCAACTCAGATGCCAACCTAAATCAACCCCAAATCACTCTAACTAGACCCCAACTCTCCTTGACTCTATCCCAAATTGACCCCAACTCACCCCGAATTGACTTCAACTCACCTTGAATCGATCCCAATTCTACCCAAACTCACCACAACTTGAACCTAGCCTAACTCAGCTACCAACTTGACCCAACCTGAGAGATCAAATTTTCAAGTTATTGCCAACCCAACATGGCTACCAACCTAACTCGATTGTCAACCTGACTCTGTTGCCATCTTGACTTGGCTACCACCCTGATTCGACTATGTAACCGAACCCAATTGAAAAGTTCATTTTACAAAGTTATTTGTTTCACTTGGAAAAATGCTTCAAAGCTAAAAGAAGTAATGACCCATTTATTGTAGGATTTACTTGCACAAGGGCTAAAAAAATCTTAATTAGTACTTTCACACTTCTTTTTGGATGTTCTAAACTGAATTAGGCATTTTCAATTTGGGTTTAAGGAGGAAAATTTCCATGTTTATGTTAAATGTTTTGATTATTATTTCAAATTTTATAACTTCAAGCTAAGGGGATAAAAGAACAACACCACATTTTGTTTAGTGCTATAAAATTGAATACAATTCAATGTTTTTCCAAGTTATTTTTATTATTTATTTAGTCTAAACTTATTTGAATAAATAGGGGCTTGTGCGTGTATGATCTCCCATCTGTCCCCTTTAAGGAAGTTTTTGGATAAAAAACATGAACTTATTTTTGGGTGATTTACAATTATTTTCATTTGTGCATCTTAAGGCCAAGGAGCTAGTAATGAATCTAATCAAACACATTCAATTTGGTGAAAAAAGATTAACCTCACTTCAATTATTTACAAACTTACTTGTTGATTGTGTGTTTTAGTGAGAAGAGACATGCGTGTATGATCTCCCATCCATCTCCTTTAGGGAACTTTTGGAATCAAAAGTGTCATCTCATAGCACATTAAGCCTAGTCCAAGGTATAGAACAGAAGTCATTTAAAGCCCTTTCCAAAAACTTGTAATGGTATTGGGTGATCTTGAGGTGACCATAAAGTCTTTCTATTATGTCATTTATTTCATTCATACTTAGATTGTGAGGGGGTCTTTATTACCTCACATGAATTCTTTAGGGGATCCTTAACCTAGGAATTCATCTCCTGGCATTGTCTTCAACCCCTCTCTATGAGGGGTATATAAATTAGGATTACCCCACTAAGATCAGAGGCTTGAGTAGTTAAACCACGTGCTAACATTGGGGATAATATTGAGACGTATGAGCACATTAGGCATCGCATTACACTAAGCAACAATGGATGTAGTGGTTACAAAAAAGGCAAGAAATTTTTGTAACATGATAAGTGTCATGGACCCAAATGACATGAGCTTATTTTGGTACATTGGATGTGAAATTTTTATGCAATTGATCCATCTACAATGTTCAAAAAATAATTACTTTAGTTAATCTTACTTTGCCATACCTTATCAGTTTAGGACTTAAGATGATCAGGTAGTTGATTTGTCTTTATGTTAGATTACTTGGTCTTACTTTGGCCAAAACCACTTGTTAACATAAACATCACAAACTAAAACACATTGTTCCCAACTTTATTGAATAAGGAGGTGTTACGCTGTCCAAGTAAAAATCAATCTTTTCCTTATTCAAATTTGTCATCATAAACATTGTGTCATCAGTGTTATAATTGGTGTAGTTATGCTACCCATTTGAGTCTAAATCATTCTCCAAAATTTAAGTCCCTCATTGATAATCAACATTTAAAATTGAACCTTTTTAAGTTCTCAGGGTTGATGTGTTAAACTAGGATCACCATTTGCACATTAAACTTGTTTTAGCTTCGGTTCAATTTTCTATTTTTTGAATTGAGGGTTGTTTATAGACTCATCATCACATTATCATCTTTGGTGGACTCAAATAATATTATGCATTGCTCACACTTTGAGTCCTATAACACATTTTATACCATTCCCCTTCTATCACCATGTGGTAGCATTGTGCTACCCATTTGGTTTTAGTTTTATACCTAAGAATTCTTGCATGTTTTCACATCATGAGTTTCTTAGTTCTCATTGTCTTCTTCATAATGAAAAGGGATTTCTTCTAATTTTCTATTAGCAATTTATTGAAGTTGAACTATATTTTATGGTATTAATGTATCACAAAAATCAGGGCCTTGACGTACTAGTTTTCAACTTGAATTTTTGAGTTATATGATTTCAAATTTACCAAAAGTTGAGTAAATTCATGAAATTATTATTATAATTTTTTGTGGTTCTAAGCCACCCTCATTTTATAGTCTCTTTGGTGCCTTAGTCATTTCTTTAAAAAAGGATAAAAATTCATAACTTGTTTAAACATTTGTAAAACATTGTCCAAATATTGCCACATGTTGAGAACACTCTTTTTTAAAACAATGACACTAAAGGACACTTGCAATAGGGTTTCTTGTGGCCCTAGTTATAAGGTGGAGCATTTTAATAATGAACATGATAACTCTATCTTGTTTGAGGATGTTACCCTCTTTGGACCTAACTATTAAAAACCAATCACATCCATGCCAGTTGTCATATGTCATCCTCATCCTTCCCCTTCGATTTACACTCTACACTCAAAGGTTAAAATTTGTGGGTATCCTTCTTATCCTTCAACTTGTATGAGTGAGCAAGATCTGTAACTTGTGAAGGTTACCATTTTAAGATGTCCTTCATCTCCTTCGATTTAAACACATGAAAAATGAAGCTCCACAATCAAGCTAGTACAAAGGTTACCATTTTAGGACCTCCTCTTTTGGTTTGCATGATTAACTAAACTATGAAGTGTCTATTAATTACCATTCTTAACCCATCACCAATTTTTATGAACCTATTATTGAAGAATATTCATTTGATGAACTAGTTATTTTTTATCCCTTCTTCAATAGTATTTTTTTGGAGAGTCCATTATTGAACCACAAACCATTTTTATCGCTAAACCAAATGTTCCCCACTTTAGAATTTTAATGTCAATCATTGAGCTGCAACATGAACCATTATCTCTTTAAGAACCATCTTATAAGGATCATAATATGTTTATAGTCGATATTTTACAACCAATTGTGAACCAAAACCAAAATTTTATTGTTGAAACATCTATTTTTGACAATTCAACCTATGATAAGTTAGTTATTCATATTTTACCTATTTTTAAAGAGCCTCATCTGCTTGACAAATTAGTCTCTAAAGAATTGTCTCTTGATATTTTTCTACTTGTTAAGGAGTCTCAATTTGAAAGACATGATTTTGTTGAGACATCCCTTGAGTAGTTCCCTCTCTTTGAAGAGATTCACTTAAATGAGGAAGTCTATGTTTAACCTTTCTAGGATGAATTAGTTTTTATTGATCCCATTATGCCATCATAGGGCATTACTTGTCAAACATTCGGCATTCACCATAACATTATCAAAATAACCATATTAGATGAAGAATTAGAATTAGTGTCAGGTTCTATTTTTGAGCCAACATCAGATTTAGCATCATAAATCAAATCAACATTAGTTGTAACATCATATTTAACGTCTATTGCTTCATAATTAGAATCAGAAATAGATTATATTCATGGTTGTTACAACATTAGTTACAATTTCCATGTGGATCAATTTGAATATATTTATGATCCTTCTATAGTTTTTGAGTATGACTACTTCAGCATCAACACAAGTTTTCATAGTATTTTATACAAGTATTGTGCTACCTTTCATCATTCCACCATTAGTACCACCCAACATAGCCATTATATTGACATTTTACCTCCCACAAACATTGATTGGGACCAAGAGAATCACACTTTATTTAAATACATTCATAGAACCATACCATTTGTAGAATATCATGGGGGTCAAGACCAAATTTATGTAGAAGAATAATAATCTCTTAGTGAAACATTTTTGGAAGTGCTAGGTGATAAGCAAAGATCAAACTCAACATCTTTTAGTGAAACCTTTTTAAAGGCACTAGAAGACAATCAGATTCAAATGTTAGCATCTCTTTGTGAAATATTCTTAGAGGTACTATGGGATGATTAGAACAAATTCATTAATGGAAATCTCATTGAGGCACCAATAACTGAGCACATTAGTTCTTCACTGCATACTAAAAATAATATCAAAGAACAAATTAATATAGCTTCCAATCTATAGCATAATCAGATGGTAGCTACTCTGAAAAATAAGTAATCAAAAAATCTAGTGGTCCTATCAAGAGCATCCTCAGAGGTCTTTGGACTTTCCACAACCAAAATTATGTTGAATTTAGAACCAACAACATTATGTGTGACTGAATGTCTTGATCTACATTTGTTTCCCATTCATTATGCATTCTGTTATCACCCACCCATTCATTACCCACTTATATCATCTATCACTAACAACACTTCCTTTGTCGAGGCTATAAGGATATCTTGTCTCAACATTTGAAGGAAGCAAAATTGATTGCCAATAGGGATCACAATAGTATTATATAGGTTCATATTGGTAAAAATTTTCTTGATAGAACAACTTTTTTGAAAGGATATTAGATAGCATTTTTATAAATGATCACTTCTATTGTCTCACATATTGACTAGGATATGCATCTGCTTGTTAGTAAGAGTATGATATCCATTTTTCAATTTTATAATTGTCATTTGCCATTACTATGCCTCGTCTCTTGGGGGAAACCCTATAGACCCTTTTTAGGTATATTATACCATTATGTTCCATTTACCACATTATTTAAATGACATTGATTTGAGGTCTTTTAGGATTATATAGGTAGTTTTAAATTTCTATTGAGGTCATCTCAATCACCCCTTTACCATGCTCTCACCATTTTGTGAACAATTGTTAAGTTGTAATGCTCTTACCATTTTGAGCAACCTAAGCCATGCTCTCACTATTTTATAACAAATCTCAGATAATCATCACTTGGGGGAACTTTTATTGCCACTATAGTGAATTTTCTTTTGATCATTTCATTATACCATTTCTTTACTATTGACTAAGGGTTATTTTTACCCATCCTTCTTATCCCATTTTGATCTTGGTTCCTTTGGTTCATCCTACACTTTTTTGGTGGGGATTTCAATTTGGTTCCATTTTTTTTAAAATACCATGTTGAATGATAGTTTATGGGAGTAGTGTGACATTTGATCTGGCAAGTTATCTTTCATCTATCATTTTAATTGGTATCACCAACTATAAACACCTATGGGAAAATCAGTATTGTATTTGATACCCTTAATTATAACTACCTTTAGGAAAATTAGAACTATGTCATTCTTTCCTAATTAAAACCACCTATGGGAAAATTAGGTACAACACCTTTGTATCATACATTACCGCATCATTTGTTCATTACTGTTATCATTTGTCTTATCGGTTACCTTTATTTATGAACTTGTTGTGACCTAGTCAGTTTTCACCGCCTTTTATGTTGTTATAATTAATATGACTTGGGATTATTTTATGGTTATGTAGGCCATGCCCAATTAATGTCAGGGTCAAGTTAGTTCCCCTCTTATCAGATGCTCTCATCGATTTTGAGAGCATTTTAAATATTGGTGTGCTCTCACCATTTCATGAACACTCCTCAATGCTCTTGCCATATTATGAGTTACACAATTATATGTCTCTTAATCCTCAATCAAGCTGAGATATTTAGAAAATTCCAAAAAATGTTTGTAAAACATTCAAAAACTCCAAAAACATTTTTTAATGTGTATGTTTATTTGATTGTTGATTGTTTGTTCTGGTCTTTTGAGTTCCTATTTGGTCTTACTTTGTTTATTCTTAATGGTTTACATGTATATTACTTATTTATATCTTGATCTCATGTTATTAAGTTGTTCTTATTGTTTATAAACATTCTTATTCCTACTTGAAGCCTGATTATTCATATCTTGATTTTAAGTTAGGTCCATTTATGTTTATATTTTTCTTTATCTTTGCTTTTTGTTTAAATTTAAATAGTTGTAACTCTGGTTTTGGTCATTGTTTACCATTATCCGTAGTTATAGGTATTCACATTTGAACCAGCTTAGTGTAATTGGAATATTATTTCATTCTAAGTTATTCATACTTATGATGACTAATTTCTTTTGCTATATCAATCACTTTGTGCTCAAGTTTCAAATTCTTAACATCAACATCACTTTAATGAATAATTCTCAAGAACATAATTCATTATCTAGGATAATTATATGAAATTAGGCATCTAGATAACGCGCAATTTTGCACTCAACTCAATGGTTAGACATGCATCTCTTTGCATACATCATGAGTCTAAATTGATATTTTGGTTAGTTTTATTCATCCCTCATTCCATTCTATCCCATTCCTAGGATAACTACATCAGTTTGAGGACTTACTAAGCTATTTAGGTAGCACTCAATTTCTATTGAGGTCATCTCAGCTATTTTTCATTCATCTTTTCATCTCTTTCATCACTTTATGCATTCTCATATGCTTCGTTTCTTGTGTCTTTCTAACCCATTCTACCATTTCATGTATGCTTTCACCCTCTCATTTCAATCTATGCAATAGGTTATTTACTTGAGATGTTTTTCTTGCCAATCACCCATTATAGGGCACATCTTAACAATGTCTGAATCAAATCAGTCCTATAGGGGGAAACCATTATTTATTCTTTATGAGAGATTAAAATTAGCCCTACTGGGGTACAATTATCTTTTTTATGATAAAATTTTCTCTACTAGGGCACTTCTTATTAGCATCTCTTTGGAGACCATGTTATCTTTTTTCTCTAGTTCCTAGCTCTCCACACTAATGCCCATGATTGATCTAAATATTTTATTGTGTAACTTATTTTAAGAATGATCAATACCATAAGCATGCATCTTGCACTCTTAAATTGGGTGCATTCCAAGTGTATCCCATAAATATTTAGATTGAAGCCTTCCCATTCCCCCCATCATTGGGCCATATTGTATCTCTAATTATATTTTGATCATTGATGGTAACCATGTGTGCAAGCATTAGCTCATTTGGATGTGATATATGACATGGTTTAATCTCTCATTATCCCTCTCTTTTTGAGATTCCATCCTTCTCTTTCATCCTAGTATGTCCTCTTGAGTGGGCATCATGGGTCATTTCTAATTTCTTTTTGTCAACTCTTTTCATTGAAAAGATATTGATTTTCTTGAATGTCTTGCTATGCCTTCTCAAATAAGGGGAAAAATTAGACATCTAATTATTAACACCATTTGTGTTAAAATTATCAATCTTACTCAAATTGCACTCATATGCACATTTTAGGTCAAAATCATTAAAACGACCTAAATGGTTTGAATTTTTCATTTAAAAGTGTCAATTTAGGTCAAAGTATCCTTAAATGGGAAAATACATTTTATGAGATACTTAACTTTGATAATTCATTTTGAGTAAAAATGACGATTTCATCTTTTTGTACTGTAGATCACTTTTTATTTTCATTTATTTGTACATATTATGTATGATTATTATTTTATGTTGCAAACATCTTAAATGAGAATATGGTTTCAAAGAATATAATATCACATTCTAGTTCTTCCTGAGTCAAATTATAACCCAATAATATGACTTTATAACCATTTTAATTAATTGAGGGACAATTTCCAAAGTATTGCACTAAACTTGACTAACCTTGTTTAAGATAATTAATCCAAATTAATAAATTAAGTAAAAATTCCATGGAACTTATTGAATATCTTAATATTGAAAATTGATTCTTAATATTTACATCACCTAGTGACATTATCTATGGGGTAGCATCCATAAGCATAAAATATCAAGATTATGTGTCTTTCATACCTTTATTAATATTTTCCTTGCCTCTTTAATGCCTCTTTATACAAAATTATTATGAGGATATTTGTAGATTTAATTTTAAATATTAGATTAATCCATGGCCACACATTTCAATCTTGAGATGGATGGTCATGGTTGATTCTAGACCCATTTAGATATCTTTAAATAGAGAGGTCGTGAACATCATTTTTAATCTTAATTTGTGTAATGTTATAATGTTAAATTATCTCCAAAACCCTTTGTGTTGATAATTTTGTTTTATTAGCAAGATTTAATTGATAGGCTAGATTAGATATTTCATCTACTTTGAGCCTAGGTTATTCAAAGAATTCTTGACGCATTACAGGATTTTGGCCACCATTGTTGATAAAGACAAAAGCTCTTGATCTAGGGGAGAACATTCTTATGAACCTCTCTAAGATGGTGGATTCACTTGAGAAGGTATAGGTTTCTTTCTTTCGTATGCCTTTCATTGTCATTAACAAACCCCACATGAACAGATAGAATAAGTTTTGTTATGTCTTTAATGCATTTTTCATGATTTCTTGATTAATATTTGACTACCTTTCTCTGTAATCCTCTCTACAATGATTCCTTCCCATCCCAAAGCCTATATATATTTGTATTATCCATATCCCAAAGGGAGGAGAATTTAGGCTATTAAGACTAATAAAAAATTCTACAGATTGTTCTATAGTTATTCTTGATGTGTAAAACTGATTCTTCTCCAAACATGTGAATCATGAAAGAAGTTTTATTATTCTGGTATCTTAGTCCCTTAGTTTTGAACTAGTTATCTTTTCAATATATGTATTCATATTTTGATGTTGCTAATTTGAATTTCTTTTATGTATTAATCATAATCCTGCCTTGTCGATGTGCAAACATAATGTTACAAACATGATAAATTTTGATTATATATGTTTAATTTTAGTATAGTATTATTTCCTTGGAATCTTAACTATGCTTTATTCTTGGTGTATTTATAGCATCTTGCAACAAACATTGTTTCCTAATTATTTGTCCAATCCCTAGTTCAAGAGCTAGTTTAGAAAGATTTCATATTGTTTATTCCAAATGCTGATTTTTTCCCTTACTTTTCCCTATTTTTGAGTTTATTTTGGTCATACCCACATTATATTATATCCATAATCAATTAACCCATATAAATTAGGTTTATATTCATTTATAGCTAGACTATATGTGGTGAACAATTACTGCCTTGTCACTATTCCACCAACAAGTTGTTTACAAAACCCAATATCCCACAACTCATGCCTTGGAGTGAATATTCATTCATAATCCTAAAATATTATAAAATAACTCATAAGTTTCTCTAGTGCACATAAAACCCACATTAATGCATTGCATACTTATTTTAAAATTTAGGGTCTAATCACTGCTTAACTCCTTTCATTGAAACCATGGCATCAAACAAATATAATTGAATTTAGCCACCTATTCCTTTGGATAATATTCTTTGTAATAATATACCATTTATAAATAGAATATATTATACAAAGATAGTAATATTGATCATTTTTTAGTAAAAGAGGCTAAATTAATATGGGCATCTTTGATCTAACCAATAAAATGTACATGATTTAATTCCATGGGATATCATTAACTAACTTCCATGGGATAACATTAACTAAAGTTTTTAGTGTAATCCAAACCTAATGCATGACAAACTCTATTTAGCATCACATTATCATAAGCTCTAATATCAATGATACATTAGTCACTTTTACATCCTTTGAGTAAAATAGAAATGTATAAAGATTATACTTTAATGGACTTATAATTACCAGCGCTCATGGAATATAGGAAATTAGAATAAAATGGGGTTACTAGAATCCCTTTTGCTTTTTTTTAAATCTATACTAGGGTTTTTATTCTTAATAAACTAAGCAATATTATTTAATTGATTAGGATTTGATATTAAGTATTCAACTTACTAAATTTGAGTTTTGATCTTATTTATATGTTCAATAATGTCAAAAACTTGTAAACTAATTGAATAAGAGTTTTTAATATTTGAAAAATGTTTAAACATGTTTATATCATTCTTGGAATAAATTTTAGATTTTGGATAAGCAGGAGTAGAGGTTTGAGGAGGATTACATACACTACTCAAGTTATTTTCCTTTTGCTTGACTTGGCGATGTGGTCCCTTGAGGAAGAATAAATTTTAGAGTTTCTTCTTAATTTGAATTTACTACCTAAAACATTTTCCTTGTACTCCTTTGCACTCTAACATTTGTTTAGGAGAAACAAAATTAAATTAAAAAAATGAACCAATATTTATCTATTAAAGAATAAACTAACAAAAAAAATATTAAAAATTAAAAGCGATACACATTCTTTGCATCTAAATAAATAGAGACAAACTTCCATAATATGGACGCTTACCTACATATTAAGAATGTGATGTCTGCATACTCTCAATGTGATACTAAACTTGCTCTTAAATATTTAAACTTAAAATAAAGATTATTTTTTTATACAATCCTAAAAAAAAATTTAATACCACCATTCTATTCCATTGATAACATAGTTATCAACAAGTGAACCTCGACATCCTTATAATAACATTAAAATTCATAATAAAAAATAATAACTTTAAACCTATCAATTTAAGTATCTGCTAGCACATCGATGACAATAGCATATCCAATAAAAACCGCAATGTCATCACCATATTTAAAACTACCATGCAGCTGCATTAATGCACAATGTGTGTCACAATCAAGAGAAGCTGATCATATAAATCCTCCAAAATTAAATGTGAACCGCTGATCATGGACATAAGGCAAGGGTTAGTCAATCAAGCGCATGCTTATCGGCATAAAAAACATCCCAATGGCTTCCATGTTTAGATTCTAATATAGGGATTTCACATTAATGCATCTAAATCAAAGTGTTAGATGAATTGACACTAAAATTTTCTGTTATGTTTTTCATTAATCACATATCAATATCTTTTTTAATTTCTACTTTAATCATTAATATATTTTAACCCAATCAACGGATGGAGCATATGGGGTCGTAAGTTATTTAGTTTGTATTTTTGCAAGTGTCATACTTTTAACAAGAGTAATTTAACATCAAATTTATCTTTCCGAAATCAAGGTTTGAATCATGTTCAACCTTGTAGCAAGATTTTATTCCTCTTACCCATGACTTAGAGGACCCCTTATGAAATCAACTTTGAATGAAATCTTCCCTGCAAACTTTTATTGCAAGTATGTTTAGGCTTAGATAATTCATTTAACATTTGCTTAATAAACTATTCAATCATAAATTGCTTTCAATTTTAAAATGCATCTCTCAAATATGCAAATAAAACCCAAGTTGAGCTTCTAAAGACTATCCAAAAGTATATTTTACTTGTCAAGGCATGAATTTTTTGATATGTGGGCTTGAGCTACTAATGTTCGATTGTAAAATACATTTTACAAATCCAATTTTGTAAAAAGAAAAGACTTGATAAATCTGACTTGAAGTTATTTTATTTTGAAATCTATTTGGCAAACTATAAGTTTCAGAAATACATTCAACCTGAAGAACTAGTTGCTAGGATCATCCTGGAAGGCTTGAATATCCATTTCGTATTGTACAATGTACTCTTAGAATTAGGTTTTTCAAAATGTGATTGAAAAATTCACCTAAAATTGCATTTGATAAATATTTGGAGTCCATGTCGCTACATGTGAGTTTAAAATTTTAATTTTACATTGAAAAATATGCCTTTAAATTTTAGTTTTTCAAAATGAGCTTAGGAATTCATAAAGCTTGAAAAATGGAAATAATGTTAGAAAAATGACATTTTGAAATCCTTTTAATACTGGCGTCTTAATGAAGGGAATTTCATTATTGAAAAATAAATTTAACATAGCTGGAAATGTTAGAAGGAACCAACGAAAAGCATTTTAGAGAAGCTTGGGTTATAAACTTCATTTGAGAGGATTATGTTAAAACAATAGTTTGGGTGAACACTTGTAAAATTCATGTTGAAGTTTGGTTTATTTTAGCGGGGTTTTAAAAAACATTTACAATGCAGCACTTTAGTCATGTTAAAAAATGTGTTTTGATTCGTGTTTATGTTAATAAAGCTTGAGAAAATTTTGGTTGGAGCCACATAAATTCCAACAACTTCTACCGATTCTTGAAAACATTTAAAACTTTGAATAATAAGCTTGAGCTTCAAGAGATTGATTGACATTGAAGAGTGAACCATTCAAAATCTGCCAATGAATAAACAATGCAAACTAATGACTTTGAAAATTATTCTTTGTAGAAAGAAGTTTACAATGTTTAAGGTTAGTTTTGAGAGTTATTTCACATTAAAAATGATTCATTCAAACCCTACAATGGGAAAACTGAACCTATTACTACTTGGTGGATGTATTTAGAAGTTTAAAAGGCTTAACCAGTTTTGAAACTAATTAGAACCAGGAAAGAGAAACTTGGAGATTTGTAAATGGGAAGATGAAAAGTCTCTCTTCACTGAAGGTGTTCCTAGTAATATTGTAAGTCATGAATATTTCAAGGTGGGTCAGTTTTGATTCTTCAAATAATTATAGTGTCCACTTCAATTTGTTTTTCTGTTATCCAATTGTTTTCTTCTACTAGCAGTGCCATGTCAACACTCCAAAAATATAAGTATGTATTTACATGTTTCAATTAATTTGGAATATTATTTATTAATTTATTTTATATAATTTTAGCTGAGGAATTTCATTCTAGGCAAACACTTTTGTACATGCATACTTTACATGATGATCAACACGAAATGTTATTTTTGGAGATAAAAATTTAGACTTCACTTGGATAATGAGGCCTTCCCCTCCCCAAGCATATATATTTGTCTCTTATCTATATTAAATGGGGGATAATTTTGGATATTAAGATTAATAGAAAATTTTACAAATTATTTTCCATTTATTTTTGATGTGCAAATCTGATTCTTCTCCAAATTTATGAACCGTGTTAGAAGTTTTATCAACCTACTATCTTAGTCTCTTGGTTTTTCATGAGTTTTCTTTTCAATATACTTATTCATATTGTCCTATTTCTAAATTGAGTCTTCTATGTATTAATCATAATCCCCTTTGTAAATGTGCAAACACAATCTTACAAATGTGACAACTTTGACTATATGTGCTTAAGTTTATTATATTCTTAATTCCTTGTACACTTAAATATGTTTTGTTGTTGGTGTGTTTATAGAATCTTGTATCAAATATTGGTTTTTGATTGCTTGTCCAACTCCTAGTTCAAGAGCTAGCATAGAGGAGTTTCAACTTGTTTGGTCCACATGCTTTTTATTTTGTCTTACCTTTTCCTCTTTTTTAATTATTTGGTCATACCCAAATTAAATTATATCCAACATCAATCTACTTATTTCAATTAGGTTTATATTTATTCGTAGTCAAACTATCTATGGTAAACAATTGCTCCATTCATTTTTATTCCATTAATAGGATGTTTATAAAACCCAATACTTTACAACGCATCTCTTGGAGTGAATTGTCATTCATAGATCCTAAAAATTTAGATAAAACCTTGTAAAATTACTTAATATGTATAAAACCTACATCAACACGTTGTATACTTATTTTACAATTTAATTACTATGCACTACTTAAATCCTTTAGTTTGTATTCATATTACACCCTAACATTCCATGTGCTATAAATAAGGCTACAATATAATTATCTAAATAATGTTTTCAATCACTTACAAATTAATGAAAATTATTTCATGAACCTTTCAAAAATTCATCTAGATAACCTAGACTCAGTGGACCTGTCACATTTCCCACGATACTGCCATATTTAAAAAACTTTATTATAAAGAAAGAATGGTTCCTAAGATGAAAAGAGCCTAACTCACTATATAAACACCTTGTTTATTTTTTCTTAATTTGGGACTTGATGGGAGACTTACTAATGCTATTTATATAAGTTTTTAAATTGTAAAGAATGTTTTTGAGATTATTAATGGCAATGAGCAGAGACCATAAAAACTTATTGCATTACTCTAATTTTCTCGGATTGACAATGAACGGAAACATAGAACTCCATGAATTTATTTATTCATATAGATTAAATGGCTTGCCTAGTGGGCAATGGGAGAAAACTAGATTGGCACGTGTATGTGGTTGAGAGTTGCAAGTTTTGGTCAATCCATAAGTACGAATTAATTGCGAAAATGTCTTTAGTTGATTGACATTTTGTTAAAATTAAATTAAATTCCATGAGCATTCATTACTACCTTCACTATATACAATATGGTCATTCAATTAAAAAGTAGATGTGAATGTCAATAGTAAGATGTTATTCTTGGAGAAGGCAATCTGCTAGCAAATTTAATTTACCAAATTGAATCTTCCATGTATTTTTGTGCATTTCAACAATTTTTAAGAAATATAAAATTGAATAAAAAATGAATCAACATTTATCATTACGAAAATAATATAACAAAAAAATTGTTAAAAAATAAAAATCATACACATTTTTTATATTTCAAGAAATAAAAAAGAATTGTTATAAAAAGAAGGCTTACCTACATAAAAAGGTGATGTATACCTACTCTCAATATGATACCAAACTTTGCTCTTAAATATTTAAATAAAAAATGCAGATTATGTTTTTATATGAATCTAAAAAATAGCTAATGCCACCATTCTATTGCATTCAAAATACAAGTCAAGCTCTATATCTTTGTAAGTACATTAAAATTTATAATAAAAAATTAAGAGTATTAAACTTATCAATATAAGTATTTCCAAGCACATCAATGACGATAGCATATCCAGTAGAAACCAGTGTCATCATCATATCCGAAACCACAGGGAAAATAATTGAAGGAAAAATCCTACAACAATCCCCTTGTAAGACTTGATCTGTGACACCACCACGAAGAAATGCACGATAAATGGGTGTTTATATATTGCCTTAGTCTACCCAACATGATGTAACATGAATGGACATGCACCGTAAACAATTGCTATTCACATGGCGATAATTGTAAAGACTTGCACGCCGAATCGCGGTCTATACGGTTTCAATCTAAGCTCTTCTGTTAATTTCGTCATGAAACTAAATATCAAATTTTTATTTTTTTGGATTAAATCTCCAATAAACAGTCATCAGTACTCGAATTCAATGTAGCGTCAGCAGTGAGCGAGGGTTAGGCTACGGATCTACCGTTTTGAATAGTTTTAAAAAGAAGCCTGCACAATACCGACATCATTATTTATTTTAAGGGTGAACATCCAGAACATTTCCTTAAATTAGAATCAACGTCATATTATGAAGTGAATATCCAGACCATTTCCCTACATTCAAAAATGAACATATTGAAATGCATTTATTTGTCTCGTGAAAATGTTGGAAGACCCTACGAACCTCATGCAGAAGATAATTATGTAAATTTCAATTAGTTTTTATTTATTTTTAAATATTAATAATTAGTTCTTTTTTAATATAAGGATCTTTCTAGATATATGTGAAGTAATGTTCCATCTGAAAAAGTCATCTATGCCACCATCACAGGCACAAATCTCGACCATATATTATAAATAATTACTCAAACTGGCATACAAATCAATTTATTTATTTATTTTTTATTTTATTTTATTTTTTTTAATTTTAAATTTTAAACATAACCAATTTAAAGAGGCATTTCCTAAAAACTAGACAACATATTAATTAATATATGTACATCCATTTGTTGTATTACTTGGAGCTAACCAAACAGCACAGAATTTACATTTGGTTACCTTATATAAAATTAGAAGCTAGATTATAAATTTATAAAGCTATCTTTGGTAATTCAATATATTAAGAATTAGACATTTTGCAATAATAAATAATCTGTATTTTTAATCATATAATATAAGTTTACAATAACAAAGATAATTTAAATAGATAGAATATTAAATATATATGAAACAAAACACCATATTTATGTGGTAAAACTTTAATAAAATTAAAGAAATCTCTGTGATACGAAATAACAAACTTTTATTTAATTCAAAATAAACATATTAGATATGAATTCGTTATCTGCTACTTTGACTTTCCACAATGATTTTTACACATAATTGGCATAGTACTCTTAGGATTCCTTCTAAAAATATAATGAAAAAATACCATTAAAATTTTTCTTTCTAAAAATAGAATTCAGTAAAATTCATCTTTTTAGAAATAAGTGTTTGATTCTTTGATTTTTAACTTTGTCTTCAAACTTTTGGACTACCTACCATACTAATAGAGAGTCTTTGCCCCCACTCTCTCTATCAAAAAATAAACTACAAATTATACCACAAAAAATCCAACATTTAACTTTATAATCACATATCTAACACAATATTCTTAATTTAATAATAAAAAATAAAATTTATGAAAATAATAATTTAAATTCATACACTGTTAAACATACTTCTCATGATAATATAACCATAATAACATAAATCACACGGATATGATAATATGAATTTAATAAGATATACAATGAAGTTGATATAAATTTCATCGTGATATCCAAGCTGAATATTGCTCCAAATATCATCACAATTTGCTGATAATGTTTGCGAGTGCCAAACATTATCTATTATTTGAATACTAAATACCTCCACTAAAATAACGTTTCCCTAGTCTAAAAGTGCATTAAAATGTTTTCAACTTTTACATACAAAATAACAATACCTTTTCATTGTAAAAAAGGACGTATAAATAATATTTTCACTGTTTTTTAACAAGGAAACACTCATATCAATCACAAAACAAACTTAATACGCTTCAATTTTTATTAGATTTTTAAAAATAAATAAATAAATAAATAAAATAAAATCTCGTCAGGTTATAATATATAATTTGTTAATACAGTCATCCGTATGTACTTGTTTGACAAGAAAAAACGCCATAAAATCTTTAAATATTAAGAAAGACATTTGTAAATGACATTTTTGGTGGAAATGGAGGAACACATGGCTATATTTTGTACTCACGTTTTTAAATAGATATATAAGCCGCTATCGATACGAAGCATCTCTCTTTAACATGAATGTCATCAAATCATTTTGACACATTACTGCATGTGAAGAGACAAAATATTAATCTTCATTTATCTTCAACATTTAAATATTTTCGTTTTCCTGGATAGAAAATATTACGTTATATAAATAACTCACTCATTTTGTAATTATTATTTTAATATTTTTTTTAATTTTAAATTTTTTAAATATTGATTATTTTTCAACTTTAAAGTTTTTAAATATTGATCACTTCCTTAGATCATAAGTGATTAATATTTAAAACCCTTAAAGTTTAAAAAGTCATTAATATTTGAAAAATTCAGTTTTAAAAATTATTAAAATAATTATTATAAGATGAATGATATGTGTGTTAAAATAAGTAATTAATATTTTATAATATTTATAAAATAGATGTTTACAATATATATAAATGTTTATTATATTAAAAATGATTATTATTTCTTCATAAGCTATCATTATTCTTAATGATGATTAGATGTTTCATAGATTATTATGTTTCAAATATATTTCATTTCAATTAAAAATTGTAAATTGAAATGTAAACATAAACCAACATAAATAATAAAATGAACAAACGAAGACATTTGTTCAACTAAAATTGAACTGCACCTAAAAATTATTCTATAATATAATGGTTTTCCCATCATGGTGGCTCTTTGATTACTTTAAAAATTGAAATAGTAATAAGATATATTCTTTAAGAGTTTTACACCCTCTCTATGCAACCCAAAAAAACCTTGCATAATTCTTAACCTATCCTTTCAATAATTAATCATCATAAATATAACATAACTTGATAATAATATTGAGACGAAAAGAAAAAATATTATATAAATTTTGTACTTCCTACATACATAAGCATATTTAGACCAAATACTCTTAAATATATGGAATTAAGTACTCTCAACCTAAAGTAATTTTACAATGAATGACCTCTAAAGAACTTTAAAAATATAAAATGTGTTACTATGAATTTTAATACATTGAAAAGATGCATGAGATTAGAACCCAAGACCACTACCTACCATGAAATGAAATTATATAAAATATGTTGTGCAATACTACTACACCAAATACGTGAGTATGGGTTATATTTAGTGATTCATCTTTCTAAATGTTTAAGCAAAATTTTCAAAAAATTGGTTCCTTTGTTATTCTCTTAAAATTAAACTATTTTTCATGGTCCTATATTTTGAAAATTTTAGTTTCTTTCTTAATTATGTTTAAGAGTGAACATTCAGTCCTTTTTAATTTATAAATTAAAAATAAACTCTAGTATATTTGATGCTCCCAATAAAACTAGTTATAAGAGTTGTATAGTCCGTGTAACCAATTTATTTTAGTAATGGATTTCAACTTGTACTAGTTTCATCTGAATGAAGAATGGAATGGAAATAATGAAATGTTTACACAACTTATTGTGTATTATCTATAATGTATCATGTAGCTTGGTGACAACTGCAATGGGAGAGATATTCCATGATGTTTGTGGTGATGTGTTGATTAATTTCAAATTTTTATTAAATTCATAGTATCCATCTTGAGAACTTTTGAAGATATTGATAGTGGTGTCTATTCCCAATCACACTAACTTGATAATACATTTTCTAATAAATAATCCACATTAACATTTATTAATTCCTTAAGAATTGTACACTGAATAAAACATAATAGAAGCACCAAAACTAAATACTTAAATAATTTATTTATATTGGAAATAATGTTTTCTTCTTTTATTTTGAGTTTTAAGGTGAGAATGTCAAGCTAAAAAATTCCACACCTAACCTTACCATGCAATGGCCATATCAATTACACGTTTGATTATTTGTTTGACATTCTTCTTAATCTACCAATATTAATGTATTATGCATTTTTAAAAACACTTAATGGAACACCAATGAACTTTACAATGGGAATTATTATAAATTTATTAAATTTATAGAAGGATATCATTGGAGCATCAATGACTTGCACAATGGAAATTCCTATAGTTATAAGACGATATAATTCTTGAACCTTTTGAAAGAAAGTGGGGTTCATTTTATTTTATTGACTTTTATCTTACTAGTACCCTTGTAGTATCTTAAAATAGGGTTGCAATATTGATATAAATTTTCACTCTTGTGAGATCCAAATGGATCTCTCATTTCATTTTTTCATAACGGTAATCATCAATTCATCATTATGGTGAAATGTGGATAGTATTTCCAATCAATTGGCATCTGGCCTTATCAAAGGATGACGAAGGGTCATATCTCCTTTGGATGGTATGGCTTCATAAGGTTCAGAAAACCAATCCCTATTTCAATAGCAAAAAATTTAGATGGTGTGAAATTATGAATTTGTGCCATCAAGGTTTTTATATTATTACTAAAAAAGTGTGACATTCATAACCTTGCTATATTATTTTCATACATGAAACTTGTAGTTTCTTTTGCATTATAATTTGGAGTAAGATTTGCCTCAACTCATTTATTATATTAATCCATTATAGTAATGATATACAGGTAATATTGGATCAATTAGTTGGATGATTGATATGCCCCACAAAATTTAATTCCTCAATATTTAAATGGATGTGTATTTAGAACTGGATTCAATGACATTTCCCACCTCTAATTTGGCTTATCCATGCACTAATAGATATCATAGTGTTTTGGCACTTTGTGTGCACCCTAAAACATGTAGGCTATCATATTCTAGTCTAAACTATTTACCGAGCAATCAATTCAACTAAAAAATATCCTCTCACAATCCTTGATTGACTCCCTTGAAAATCTATGGTCATCCATGTTTAATGGCTACTCTCTATAGGAAATCATCTTTACCCAAGTTTTACATAAAACTATTGATTATGTCTAAAGGTAAAACTCTTGCTATAAGTTATTTCTTATCAAAAATATTACACACACATGCGCATACGTGCACACCGCCACACACACACACACACACACACACACACACACACATGGAAATGTAGTATATTGTGGAAGATTGTCAATTTCATCTAACAAGTTAGGGATCACACTAACTTGGAATAGATGTGTATCTATCAATTCATATTTCAATTATTATATCACTTCCCTTATTTGAATGTGACTGATATGGTCCAATCTCACGTTATCCATTTTTTTCACATTCATTTGAAGTGATATTATTGAATAATAATTAAGGATATTTAAATCCTTCATCACAAAAATGGTTTATTCACCAAGTGTCACAGTGTTTTGTGGTATTAAAAGAAACTCAAAGGTAGTATCAAACAAATAATGTTAAAACTTTTGTATTTCGAAGACTATCACCATAGAATTTTTCACCGTATTAGTGTACATTTTCTCATTCACAAAATTATATAAATAAATAAATTTGACCTTATAAATGAATGGGATGGTGTAAATCCCCTTGTCCTAGATGTCTAAAAACTAATCCAACTTCCAATCAATATACATTGACATGCAAATGCAACATTTAATTCTAGTTTGAGAGAACCAAAATATGGGTTGTGAAAAATATTTATTTCAATTCTATAAAATATTTATAGCATTTTATGGTCCATTCACATGTAATATCTCTATTAAAAATATCTTCCAATGGTGCTAAAATTTTCCTCTAAAATGATCACACATGTATAGTAGTATTTGGTGGTTTGTGCCTCACTATCACTATTATATTTTATTAGTCTGTTAGAATCCCATTACCAGATATCACATGTCTAATAAGCACACCAAAAAATGTAAATAATAAAATCTTATTTAATTTTAATGAGATTCACAAGGTGCAACATCTCTCCAACATTAGTCACAACTTACATAGATGTTCTTTGGAGAAGGATAAAACTGCCAAACCCTCCTAATAAACTTTTAGAATTTTTTGAATTAAATATTTAAAATTAGTGATGACAACTCTGATGAATATTTTTAGAGATTTTTTATAGTATAAAACTTATCACCTTATATTATAATTACCCTCGCTCTATTTTGAACATCATCTAGATTCGATCCTTAGATTTGATGGGATTTTGGTGGTATACTACAACCATCTGTGAAAGAGTACAACCCATGCCCTACAATAGATTCAAACACCACATCTATGAAAGGAATAGGAAAAGGATTATTTAGGATAGAATAATTTAGTGTACAATAATATCAAAATATATTTATTTTTCTTGTCTTCTTTGTTTGCATGACCATAATACTTACCCAGTTTGACTTCTCAATTAGATAAATGATTTTATTGGTGTAGGTTTTTCCCACTATTTACCTACACAATCTAGTTAACTTGATTAGGTGTCACTTTATTGTTTAATAAATTTCATTAGGGAAGATAATCTCACATTTATGAGAATTTTAGGACATGTCTATCTTCCACCTATATATGTACCTTTCCTAAATCTATTTAGCTAATCAACCTTGAATGTTATTACAATGAATGCTTTTTCACATTGTGAATTTTTATCCTTTTATGTGTTTGTGATTTCACTACTCCATACAGTTTCAACTTCATGAATTTTATCCTACCTATTTATTGATCCTCAAGTGTGACCCACTCTAACATGGTATCATAATGGTGTTGGTAGATGAATGACATAGATTATATTGTGGTTTTGATTGCATTCTAGCTCCTTCTTGGTGTTTTTCATGATAATAGTTATTTCAGAGGGTTTGATAGGGTTTCATGTAAATTAATGAAAATTGTATTATTAAATTATATAGATGACACATAGATAGTGTCATTAGATTTGGAAGATGTCAGAACCTTAGGAATAACTGTAATCATGACCTAGTTTCATGACACACTATTTTTTACCATTTTAGAGGGTTTAAAAGATTTTTTTGGATTTCACATGTATCCATATTTTTTATTGTTTGAAGAGGAAAATGTTTTTTAGACTTTTTTCCAAACTATTAGTTAGTCTTTTCCAATTTTGGGGAAAACTTTATGGATTTTGCAAATTTAGAGGCTTTGTATGTAGGTTTTGTCAATTAAGTGGGATTTGTAACTCAAACAAACTTTAGGATCTTAGAGGATATTTTCCCTTGTCCATATTGGGTTTTGGTTCCACCCTCCTCTTTGTAGATTTTATTTATTATATTTTGGCCACTCAGTGAACAGTTAACCCTACTTATGCAACTATTGGGTTCCACAACCCTTGCCTACACTAGTGGTAGATTATGTCACCCCTACTCACATAGTCCCTAAACTTTGTGACCTCTAATTTCACCATCACTATATTTTATAACCCTTGATTTTATGGGCACCAAGTTTTTCATCTCTTAATTTCATCATCACCTAACTCTGTGAACCCTACTTGCATAATCAATAGGTTCTTCAACTCCTACTTGCATAGTCAGTAGGATATGTAACCTCTACTTGTATAGTTGGTAGGATCTAAACCACCTATAATCATTAAGGGTAAGATCCAACCTATGTAAACATAGAATACTTATACTCCACCTCCTTTAGAAAGATTTTACAGATTCCAAGACCCCTCTTTGTATGAGATGTATAATAATCTATCAAATTTAAATAGGGTTGTTATTGTACTATTCATTTAGATTGTGCAAAGAATTTTGGAGTGACATCACTTGACCAATCACATCACAAGGTTATGTGACATCATTAATAGGGAAACACTTAACTTATTCTTTAGCCCCTGTTCACATGGGAGTTTATCCCTTCATCACAACCAATCCAAGGGGGTTTAACTTTTCTATGAAAAGTTGTTCAAATCTTTTGCAAGCCCAAAATATTATATTTTTGAGGTGATTTTTTAAAATAACTTTGAACTTAGATAATTTTTAGTCTATATCCCTTATTCAGGGACCTTTTTTTAAAAGTGTCAATTTTATCATGCTCTATGCATTTATGTTATTTTTTATCCTTATAAAATTGAAATTTTATAGTTTTAGATGGTGTTATACTTATTATTCTCTTTTGCACACTTGTGTGTTTATGTATATGTTATGATTTTATACACACATAAATGTGATGATTATATATAAAATAAATATAAAGTGCCAACCTATGAAATATATAGTAAATTTGGTCACTATTACATAGGCATTTGGATGCATTTTTAGTTGAATCCAACATCCATTGCATTGAGTGTGCATGATTAATTTTGGTCATGTCTACTCACCAATCTCAAATTATGAGATATAAAATTAGGATAGTTTATTTTAATCTAGTGGTTCCTTATGGAAAGACTAATTGTGTTTCATGGCAGATGTACATGGAAGGTTTTCTCATGAAATAGGACATTTCATTTTTATATGTATATAATATTATCCACACTAACTCATATCAATATAATGACTGGGCCAACTCTTTTCACTGAGTTTATGGTCACTTATTGATGCACATTTCATGGGATCTACATCACCATGTGGAGTACATTAATTATCCCTACACTATGTGGAGCACTCTTTAAGCTCTTTTTAAATATCTTATTGAGATTTTTATCACTCTTCCTCCTCCTCTTCATATTATCTCTTCAGATAATATTTCACTCTCTCCTCCTACATCTATTCTTTTGATTACACATTCCTAATGGATAGTGCTCTTCTTTCTATCGAGCTACCACTATAGGAAAATTATGTGAGATGCTATCCATCCTATTTCAAATTATACATTCTCAACTCATGCTAACATAAGTCATGTTTATTCAATATCCATGTCAATCACCTAAAAATATCAACACAATATCATATCATCTACCTTTATTTACACATGTTCTATCCTTCTAATGGGTTCAAACCAAACATAATCATCCAATAACAAAGTTATAGGAATATAACATAGGAGACCTTTTGATGGCTTCCCAAGGTGATATTTGAATCATACTAACAGTTCTCCTAAAGTCAAAGAATGTATTTTTGATCTCATATCATGTGATATTAGCATCCATCATTATGTTCACATCCCATAGATTCTTAGTATTTAGATACTAGACCACTCATTCTACTCTTTGTTCTCCTCTCTTTTGATGCAAAAAAAATAAGCCAAGCTTATGGAGTTCATAATGTTTGACCTATAGTTTCATTTGAAATCTTCCACATGCCAAAACAACTGTCTCAAAAATTTTGATTCTAACCTAAGGCACTCTATCCCCTTAGATTTCATTTTGATATTTTTTAGAGGCCAAACATGATCATTTGAGGGTCTGAAATTAACATTTAATAAATTTTTAGTGAATTTTCTATTTTTAAAAATTGTATATTTTTAGAACCAGTTATCAACATCAATTGAATTTTGTCCCATAAGTTAATTTTAGTATTTAAGATATTTAGGGAAATTTTTAGATCTATGTGCACTTGCATTGATTCGTATAGAATGACTTCCATGAAATTCCAAAAGAGAGCAAGAAGAAAGGTAAAGAGAAGATTATTCATGGAAAAAGATGGAGAAGAAGATGACGGAGAAATTTCTTCTTGTGGATTATGCATAAACCCTATACAAAAGATTATAGAATTTGAGGTAAAAATATCATAGTATACAAGAGTATACAAATGAAGTTTATAAGATTTACATATGAGTAGAGCATGATGAAATAGAAGAGTAGATGGCTGCAAGGTATGTAAATGGTTTGAAATTTTCTATTCAAGATGCATTAAGCATGCATAGACTACTTAACATGGAGAAGGCATATCAATTATTTTTGAAGGCAGAAGAAAATGAAATAGATAGAATTTCATAAGGACATATCTTGGTCCAAAAAGAGGTGGATTTAATGCCAATAAATGTGAATCATCATGTGGCATAGAAAGATAATATGATAATATGTAAGGGTTTCAATACCAATAAAGAGGAAGAGGACTTCAAAGAGGATGAGGTTATAGTGGTGCTAGAGAATGGTTTCTAAATAAACATAGATCTTATGTTGGTTATTGATGTGGAGAATAAGGACACAAAGAATTTGAGTGTCCACACTATCAAGATCAAGAAAGGAGGCAAGAAGATCACGCAAGAGTGAATCTAGTTGAGGATGAGATAGAAGAGCATAATACAAAAGTTGCTTCAGTAGATGTTGGAGAGAATCTCATGATGAGAAGAACTATGATCACTCTAAGGAAGGAACAAGTGCAAAATAAAGAAGGTGATCATGCATAGTTGAGATCAAATATTTTTAAAACAATATTTACTTCTGGTGGAAAGTTATGCAAAGTAATTATATATGGTGGTAGTTATAAAAATGTTTTTTCTAAAGAAATGATAGAGAAAATAAGTTTTTAATGTGAAAAGCATCCCAATCCTTATCAAATTTCATGGTTTAAGAAAGGGAATGAAGTTATTATAGATAAAAGGTGCTTAATCAAGTTTTCTATAGGAAAAGGTTATAATGATGAAATATTGTGTGATGTTATTCTGATGGATGCATACCATATGTTATTGGGGAGATCATGGCAATTTGATAGGAAAGTAATTCATGATGGAGCAAAGAAAAAATATAATTTTTTGGAAAGGTGGTACAAATGTAGTTTTGTTACCTCTTCAAGAAGAAGAGAAGATAGAAAACATGATCTCTACTAAAGAATTTATCCAAGATATGAAGGTAGGAGGTTGTTGTTATATATTAGCAGCAAAGAATGAAGAAATAAAATGGTGCCAATACCAACAGAAGCAACAAGAGTTTTGAAATAATATGTAGATGTTATGCTTAATGCATTACCAGATGGTTTACCACCAAAGAGAGATATACAACATCACATTGATTTGATTTTAGAATCAGCTCTACCCAATCAAGAAACTTATAGGATGAGTCTAAAATAACATGTATAATTAAATAAACAAGTTGCTGAATTGATAAGGAAGAAGGTGATAAGGGAGAGTATGATTCCATGTGCAACATGAGCTTTGCTAACTCAAAATAAAGATGGAGGATAGAGAATATGTGTGGATAGTAGGGAAATTAACAAAATTACAATAAAGTATAGGTTTCATATACCTCATTTAGATGATATGATGGATATTCTTGTAGGAGTAAAATATTTTACCAAGATTCATCTAAGGAGTGGTTATGATTACATTTTAATTCATGAAGGATATGAGTAGAAAACTACATTCAAGACTAGGGATAACTTATGTGAATGGATGGTGATGCCATTTAAATTATCTAATGCACCTATCACATTTATGAGGATGACGAATACAATGTTATGAGAATATATTAGTAAGTTTGTGGTTGTTTATTTTAATGATATTTTGATATTCAGTAAGACTAAATAATAATAATTATAACATTTGAAAATGGCATTGGATTTGTTAAGAAATGAGAAGTTGTACGTAAATTTAAAAAAGTGAAAGTTTATCCAAAATAGTTTGGTATTTTTAGTTTTAGTAGATGATGTGAAAATGGATGAAGAAAAGATAAATGCAATTGTTGAGTGGCCTATTCAAAGAAGCATTAGAGAGATAATAATTTTCCATGATTTAGCAACATTTTAAAGAAAATTTAATAAAAAATTTAGTAGTATTGTGGCACCAATAATAGGTTGCATGAGAGGGAAAGAATTTACATGGACTAGAGCATCCATAGAAATATTTGAATTTTTGAAGAAGAAGATTATAGAAAGACTAATTTTGGCATTACCAAATTTTAACAAAGTGTTTGAGGTTGATTGTGATGTTTCATTTGTGGGAATTGGTGTTATGCCGAGTTAAAAAGGAAAGCCAATAACATATTTTAGTGAAAAATTGAATGAGGTAAGAACAAGGTATTCTAGTTATGATTTTGAACTTTATACAATTGTACAATCAATAAGACATTGGAGACATTACTTGGTGCCTAACGAGTTTATACTATTTATGAATCATGAGGCTTTGAAATATGTGAATGCACAAAAGAAGTTGAATAGTAGGCATGAAAAATAGGTTTCTTTCTTGTAAGGGTATACTTTTGTGTTGAAACATAAATCAAGAAAATAGAATCAATTAGCTAATGTATTGAGTAGGAGAGTAGCATTATTAACTATTATGGTGAGTGAAGTAGTTGTATTTAAAGTTATCAAATAATTATATGATACCCATATTTTGGAAAGGTATTTGAGCAATACAAGAATCCATTAATAGGTTGGATAGATATTATTCATGATGAGTATCTTATATAAGAAGGTCTATAAAAAGTAATATAATACGAGAATTATATAGTGGTGGCTTGGCTAGACATTTTGGTAAGATGAAATAGATATGCATTCTAGTTGAGTTTGTACAAAATAATATAATAAGAGAATTATATAGTAGTGGCTTGGCTAGACATTTTGGTAAGATGAAGACAATAGCTTTGGTGGAGGAAAATATTTTCAGCCAAATATGAAGATAAATGTGACAAATTATGTTTCAAGGTTTAAAATATGTCAGGTAACTAAAGGACATGTACAAAATACTGGACTATACATGCCATTACCAGTTCTAAGATGACCATAGATAGATTTAAGTATGGATTTTGTGTTGGGATTACCAAACACACAGAGAGGTAATAATTTAATTTTTTTATTATAGACATATTTTATAAAATAGTTCATTTCATTTCATATAATAAAACCAATTATTCCACTAGAGTCGCAAAATCATTTTTTAAGGATATTATGAGATTGCATGGTGTTCCAAAAACTATTACTTCAAATAGGAATACAAAATTTCTAATTTATTTTTGGAGGAATTTGTGTAAGAAGATGGGTACTAAGATATAATTCTTTAGTACATATTACCCACAAATAGATGGACATACATAAGTTATGAATAGGATATTGGGAAATCTGTTGAGATACATAGTGGGAGAGAAGTCCAAGCAGTGGGACTAGGATTTACCACAAGGTGAGTTTGTATATAATAGTTTAGTGAATAGATCAATAGTAAAGTCACCTTTTAAAATATTTATTGGAGAAATCATATGGGTATTTTATATTTGGTATAATTACTTATTGCAAATCAAATTAGAGATGATGTAGAAGCATTTGTAGAGCATATGCAGTAGTTGGAAGGAGTAAGAACAAAGTTGTAGGAAAGTAATGAGAATTATAAAGCATTAGTAGATGCTAGAAGAAGATATAAAGTATTTGAAGAAGTAGAGTTGGTAACGGTTTACTTGAGGAGAGAAATATCTCTAAAAATCACCTACAATTATTTGAAATACAAATAATTGGGCCATGTCAAATTATGAAGAAAATCAACGATAATGCATATGAGGTGAGTTTACAATAGAATTTTGATATATATACAATATTTAATGTTTTGTATTTATATGAATTTCATGTAAAATATGATTAATGTGCCAAAGATGAAGAGGTAAAATTGGAGTTGTAGGTTCCAAAGAAAAAGAAGGACAAGATAGTGCAGGTTTTGGATATGAAGATTGTGAGCACAAGGTAAGGAAATTATAATAGGTATTTGGTGCAGTGTGAAGGATTATAGCAAGAGGACAAAACTTGAATTATATAATGGGAGTTGAATAATATTGAAAAGGAAAAATGGTTGTAGTACAATCCAGGCAACTCATAGAAGTTGAGTTATTTTCAACCAGAGGAAAATGATGTAGAAAAAATAGGCCAACCTTTCAGAGGCCATAAATTTTGACCCATAGCTCTATTTGATCTCTTTCACATGCCAAAATAACCATCTCATAAATTTTTATTCTGACCTAAGGTGATCTATCCCCTTATATTTTATTTTTTATATTTTTTAGAGGCCAGACATGATCATTTGAAAATTAACGTTTAATGATTTTTTAAGGAATTTTTTATTTTTATAAATTGTATATTTTTAGAACTAGATTTCAAATTTAATTTAATTTTTTCCCTTAGTCTAATTTTATTATTTATGATATTTAGGTAAATTTTTGGAGCCGCACGTGCTTGCATGCCAAACTTGCTATAAATAGTGGCTGCTAAACATTGACTTTTTTTTAGATTTTTTTTTTCAAATTTTGCATGTGAACTCTATTTTTTATTTGAGGCTTATTTAATCACTATTTGTCTTTAAAATTACTTTAATTCATTCAATACAAATCAATACAAGTTATTGTTTGAAATCTTGCCCTATTGGTAATTTTTTTTATCTTATTAGTTTTTTGTTTCAATATCTTTGCACGTTTTTAAAAAAAATGTAATAAATTTGTGATATTCATAGAAATATATTAATTTTGAAAAGTAATTACTATTTTTATAAGGTTTTTTTAGATTTTGACTACTACATCTTTTCACATTATTCACATAATTTTTTCATACATATCCTTAATAGTCACAGGGTCTCATTTATTATTATTTCTATTTTAGATGGATTCTAACAATTGGTCCACTTCATTATTATTAACCTTATATTTGCTATGGTATGGATATTTTTCCTCTTGCACCCTTTAGATTTGGATTTTTGTAGGTATTTTTATTAGTTTTTTGTTTCAATATCTTTGCACGTTTTTTAAAAAAAATGTAATAAATTTGTGATATTCATAGAAATATATTCATTTTGAAAAGTAATTACTATTTTTATAAGGGTTTTTTAGATTTTGACTACTCCATCTTTTCACATTATTCACATAATTTTTTCATACATATCCTCAATAGTCACATGGTCTCATTTATTAGTATTTCTATTTTAGATGGATTCTAACAATTGGTCCACTTCATTATTATTAACCTTATATTTGGTATGGTATGGATATTTTTCCTCTTGCACCCTTTAGATTTGGATTTTTGTAAGTATTTTTATACTAGGAAGACATTTATCCTTGTATTGGTTTAACATAATAACATGAAGAAATCATTGTTCCTTTAATTTTATGCTTACCTTATTCAAAATTTTCACCATAATATTCTTATTTTGATTCTCTATAACTATAAAATATTTATTACTATGATGTTCTCATATTTTAGAATATATAAAATAGGTTTCTCATTGAGGGTTGTTTCAATAATTACATGTGGTATGACTTGCTCATCTACATAGGTGGCACATAGTTTTATACAATGGATGCTTTTTACTTTTCTGTCGAGCTTAGTTTATTCTTTGATAAACCCATTTTTTTAGATGCTCACCATCCCTATTTATTTACTTTAGGAATATAGATGTGCCTAATTAGCCTAATATTGTTTTATAGGAGTAGAATAATTGGGTTATTATTGTGGTGGTGTCAAATCCCATCCATTTTGATACTAATGTGATGAATACATCCATATATGATGATAATAAGGAGATGTAGGGGCCCATTATAATAAAGGTTGTATTTTTTATAGATGTCATCTACCTTATTATGGTACCTTTATATCTTATGATAGTGTGGTTAGTTTTGGAGCAACTGTTTGTTGCAGAGTGACTACAAATAATGTTTTGGTGATATCAAATTTTATTTCTTTTAGATCTCTACAATTATTTTAATCATGGGTATGGGATTTGAAGAAGGTGAAATATACACTCCATGGATGTCACACATTCTATTAAAAAAAATGATCATTCATAGTTACTTGATCTCCTATGCAACATAACTTTTATAAATTTCTTTTATTCTTATAAGTTCATTACATTGTTGGCTTTTTTATCCAGACTCAATGAACTGGTTTTAAAATATCAATTTCTTTCCTTTTTTGCATTTTTTTTCATTTTTTATAGTATAACATGTAGCTTGGAATCAAAATTTTTAATGTTGGAATAAATTAATTTCTAATGACTCCATCATTGACACTCCACCAGTAATAGTTCTTTATATGTAATGCATTTTTTAGTCAAGTAGATGGCAAGAAAAGCATGGAAGAACGTACATTTCTCTGGCGGTAGTCATTCAAATCATAATGATATTATTAGTCATGTACAAACATACCTATTAAAGGTGGATGATAAGATGGTGTTGAATATTTTTACAAGAGACACATCTTCTTAAATATATATCTAATAGCTTCACAATCAAGCTATGTTAGCTTATAAATATTTAGACTTGTTAAGTCCTCTATATAATTGAGGCATATGTAATTAATTTTAAATTTGAATAAGAATAATAGTAGTTTTCTATTTAGATGCCACACAATTTTGTTTGAGATATTTATTTTACCTTATGATGTTGTATCATTAGTGTATCTTTTCCTTTATTTTCCCTACAAATTAGTATCAAATACAGCTAGAGAAAAGAGAATATGTTATCAATAATAAAACACAATCATTGTTAGGAGAGAAATAACTTACAACTATCATGAGAGAGACTCAACCAATGTTGGTAGAAGAAAGTAGTCATTGCAAAAAAGTAAAGAATAGTTACCCAACTGATGCCACCTAGCAAAAAGAAGATCACTTCAAGAAAGGATGCACTAGTCATGTTGTTATGATTTATTATCTATTTGATCAAATCTAAATATTGAATCTATCATATCCATTGAATATGAATGAAACCAAGGTTAGATAATACAAATTAGAAAGGATATTGGGTCTTCAAACCTTAAAGGGATAGTTTGGGAGTAAGTAAAATGAGAATGAAAATAACAATAACAATGACTATTAAAATCTCTATATTTTATTAGTTTTTAAGAGATTTTTTCAAAATTCATGTCATGGATAGAATAGATAGTAAAATTTGGTAGAATCCACAAAAATTTAATGGACAAAGTTATGAATTTTGGGCTAATAAGATGAAGAATAAATGGTTGAAAATTATTTATGGGAGTTATTATTTAGTAGATTCATTAATGTGACGTATAAAATTGCTTACAATGCATTTTTCAAATGCCTAAAAGACCCATATGATGCATACTATAAGGAAGGATGAGACATGAATGGTAGAAGCCATTACCCTAAAATAGTAATAGCTAGCTAGTCAAATCATGCATAGTAAACTATTCAAAACTCCTACAAAGACACATACAAGATGAGGTTACTCAAAATCCAATTTCTTAGGAGAGAGTTTGTAACTATTTAAATAAATGATGATGAGTCCATTTAGATTTCCATACACAAATATATAGCACACCAAATTAATTAATTATTAATGGATATTCTATAGAATATCAAATGATTATTAATAATATCCTTAGAATTTTTCCCTTGTTATTTAACATAGTTTTCATTATAATTGAAAAGTATAAAGACCTTTCAAAGATGACAATGAATGAGTTAATGGGTTCACTACAAACACATGAGTAGTGGCTAAATAGATTTGATCCTTTTTCCATAGAGAAAACATTAAAATATCATACCAGTATGAGAGGTAGGGGGAGGGGAAGAGAAAATATAGGCAAAAACTCTAGAGGCAGAGGAAGAGGAAGAAACTAAGTTATGAAATAACAAGATCAAATAGATAAAAAAGAGGAATCACCTCGTGATCAAACTCCCAATACAAGAGGAATGTGAGTACTTCAAACCAAAGGAATGATAAAATCAATGTTAAATATTACTAATATCACAAATATGGTCATTTTTTTAGTTAATACAGAAAGAGGCATCATGACTAGTCAAGCCAAAAAAGAAAATGTAGCTAATGAGAAAGAACGTGAATCCGAACATTTATTAAACATGTTAATTTATGTAATATTGATTAGCACAATAACACTAAGGTTTTGTATTTGGATAGTGCTTGTATTAAGCAAATGATTGGTAATGAAAACTTATTTTCCTTTATTGACAAATATTTAATCTAAGATTAATATGGTGAATAATTAATAAGTCTTAGTTGTAGGTAGATGGACTATCATCATTTACACCAAATAAGGTGAAATAAGAGCAATCCGTGATGTCTAAAATGATACAAATTTAAAATAATATCTTTTGAGCATTGGACAACTAGTTCAAAATTGACATAGAGACTTGATGGAGAATGAAGAGTGTATGCATTTTGATAAGGATGGGAGCAAGAACAAGATAATTATAGTTTAATTGGAAAGAAACCACATGTTTCCCCTCTAAATTTAAACTTATTTTTCTTTAAAATTTTCATCTCTTTCTCTTCAGCACATGAAGAATACAAAAGAACTACAATAGGAAGCCTTAAATATAGTCATCAAAGACCCATATAGAATTTGGAATTTGAGGTATGGGAATTTAAGTTATTATGGATTAAATATATTATCCAATAAATATATGGTTAAGGTATTACCAATAATAGTAGAATATGATAAGAAATGTGAGGCATACATCTTAAGAAAACAACATAAGAAGCCCTTTAAATCATGGATATTTAAGATAAAAAAGGCACCATTAGAGTTGGTGAACTCATATTTTTTTGGCCCAATTAAAAATATCACCTTTTACAAGAATGCATATTTATTGACCTTCATATATGATTATAGCAAGAAGACTTGGATTTATTTCTTAAAACGTAAATTTAGAGATTTCAATAAATTCAAGTGGTTCAAGGCTTTGGTTGATAAATAAAGTGGACACTCCATTAAGGTCCTAAGAATAGATACAAGGGGGAGCGTATGTCTCTAAATAGTTTATGAATGTTTGCATGAATGAAGGCATTTAAATGAAATTCACTTCTAGGTACACTACACAATAAAATTGAGAGGCTGAAAGGAAAAATAAAACCATGTAGTAAATGTATGAAAACATGTTGAATTTCAAAGGAATTTTAAATTAATTTTATGGTAAGGATATTTCAACATTAGTTTACTTGTTAAACATATGTTCCACAAATCCTACACAATATAATATTCTACAAGAAATGTGGAGAAATAAAAAATATAGTGTGGATCACCTAAGAATATTTGGGTGTGTGGAATATGAATTGGTTCCATAAGAGAAGTGGTATAAATTTGAATAAAAAGGAGAAAATTTCGTCTTCATTTATTATAGTGAATATTCTGTAGCATATAGACTATTTAACCCTATTACCAAGAACTTTGTGATCAGCAAGGACATTGAATTCATTGAGAATGAATCATGGGATGGCACTATTGACACTACCTTGGGTATATTAGCAATAATACCCATTGATGATGAAGGTGTAAATGAAATGGTAAATTCTGATAGATAAGATAAACCAATTTTAGATTGACGAGGTAAAGCTTTGGCAATACTTCCATCTACATCAATTTCACAACATACTCCTTAGTAAAGCAGTTGTAAAAAGAGGTCAGATTCAACCCTCACTTCTCTAATGATAATAAATATAAGGAGTTAGATGTATATTTATGATAATACAAGGGATAATGATCTTGATGAAAATAAAAATTTTGATTTATTTTCCTAGAGTAATCCTACATGTTTTGAATAAGTAGTGAAAGAGGATAAATGGTGTAAGGCCTTCGATGAGGAAATAGATACAATTAAAATTAAAAAAATTGGAGCTCATTGAATTACCAAAGGTGAAATAAGTGATTGTATTTAAGTAATTTTATAATACCAAGAGTACTATAGAAGGGTAAATTGAGATGCATAAATCAAGACTTGTTGTTAAGCGATATAAACAATAGCCTAAAAAATATTATGATGAGACATATTGTCTTATTATAAAAATATAAATCGTATGGGTTGCCTTTGTAATATATGTCCAAGTGGAATATATATCAAATGGATGTGAATTTTGTGTTCATAAATGGGTTACTCAAATAATAGTTCTAAGCTTATCAACCACCAAGATATGAAGTCCTAGGAGAAGAAGATAAGGTGTATAGGTTGAAAAAAGCACTATACATGATTGAGCAAGCACCAAAGACATTGTACAATAGAATTGATTCATATTTTATGATTAATGGCTTTAAAAAAAGTAATAATGAACCAACACATTACATCGAGGCAAGCCATGGTAAGATTTTAATTATTTTTCTATATGTAGATGATCTAATTTTTACAAGAAATAATGATATATTAATTGTTGATTTTAAAGAAGTAATGAAAATAGAATTTGAAATAATAGACTTTGGTTTGTTAAAGTATTTAATTGGCATAGATTACATCAAATAGATCATGGTATATTCATTTCTTAATCCAAATATGCCACACAAATCTTGCAGAGATTTAGAATGTTGAACACCAATCATGTGCCAACACCAACAACTATAGGTCTCAAATTAACTGAATAAGATTGTAAAAATGAACTAGATCAAACTTTATACAATAGCATCATTGGAAGTCTAATGTAATTGATAACTTCTACGACTAATATCATGTATGCAATAAGCTTGAATTATGGATTCATGGAGACACCTAAAGATACACACTAATAAGCATGTAAGATAATCTTGAGATATGTCATTAACACCAAGAACTATGGCATTTTCTATATTACATCAAGGGAATTTAAAATAATTGGATACATATTCAATGATTTGGAAGGTAGTGTAGATGATAGGAATAACACATTAGGATAGGTGTTCCATAGGGTTCAGGATTCATTTAATGGGCATTCAAGAAACAACCCATAGTTTATCTCTCCATAATAAAAGCTAAGTATATGCAAAAAATACAACTACATGTTAGGATATTTCACTCAAGAAAATCTTGGAAGACTTGAATGAGGAACAAGGACATGGTATATCAATGCATTGTGAAAATATATCCTCAATATCCTTAATGATGAATCCAGTTAACCATAGATGTATCAAACATTTCAGATTCATTATCATTTCATAAAATAACTAGTTGAGAGTGGAGAATTAATTTTATTTTTTTTTAGGTTAAAGGAGCATCAAGGAGATATATTCATAAAGGCATTAGGAAATGATAATTTTGGATATATAATAGAGAATTTGGGCATTATGGATGATGAAGTAGCTAGTGGTATAAATTAAGGGGGGGTGTTGGAAAAATATAATTTTCATTAACTCCACCACTGACATTCCACCATTGATAGTTTTGGATATGGATCATTTTTGTCATTGAATTAGATGTCAGGAAAATTATGGAATAGCATACCTTTATCCTTTGGTGATAGTCTTTAAAATGGAAGTAATCTTCTTAGTCATGTACAGCCATAATTGTTAAAGGGGTATGATAGGATGGTGTTGAATATTTTCACAAGAGACATACATCTTTAAATATATCTCTGATAGCTTAAAAATCAGGCCATCTCAACTTCTAGATATTTAGAATTATTAAGTTATATATATATATATATATATATATATATATATATATATATATAATTCAGGCATATGTAATTATTTTTACAAGTGAATTTAAAAAGAGAAGTTGTCTATTTTAATGTCCCAACACTCTATTTGTGTTATTTGTTACATCATGATTCCTCGCTAAGAAACTTACTTGAATATACATGGATATTTATAGTTCATAATTTTATTTTATTATTACTCAACTAAGCTGTAAGTCATATGTTTTTATGGGACATATGTATGTTGCTTTGATTTTATGATTTCAGTACTATGAATTAGCTACATTGTATATTCTTTACAATGTGATCATATTGATATGAGATTTTATCAATATTTTATGATATATATGTTATGATATTACGGACTAAATACCTTATTATCATGAGTTTGATGAAGTAGAGATTTATGCCTTAGAGCATGATAGAGGGAGAGCATCATCACAGAGGGTGACATACATGGAGGTCTTGGGCAATGATAGAGGAATAGTTAGAATCCTACATACACCACATTAGTGGCACTCATCAAATATATAGTTTGAATCATTAATATTAATACATTTTAATTTTATTTGCATTTAGATAATTATTTATGCATGGTTAATTGTCTGTTACCTTAGTCTAATAATTATGTAGAATTAATCTTGATAGATTTGTGTTGTGGTTTTTATAATTTAGATTTGAATAATAATGTATTATTTACCATCTATTAAAATGGAATGTAATTGACCTTACATTATTTATATTATTAATAAGTCATTTTGATTATCTATTTTAAGTGGTTATTTATTTTTAATTCATATTATTATGAAATAAAGCAATTATATTTTATTATACTTCGAAAAAAATACATAAATACCAAAGGTAAATTAGAAAGTGTATATTTAGGAAAAATAAAAGAAAAAGAAAAATAAAAACATAAAAAGAGATAAATCATTCAATAAAATAAAATAAAAACAAAAGAAGGCAAATTTAAAGAAAGCACCTTACTCATTCCCAAAAAAAAGGCCAAAAGGGGCACAATTGGATAAGAGGAGGAAAAATGGGAGGATAAGGGAATGAGATGATGGAGGAAAGAAGAGCAGGTAATTCAAAAGGGAGAGGAATGAACATAGAAAAAGGGAGGAGATTTTATGATTTCAAGTGTGATATTTGTAGGTAGGCACCATCATTTAATTATGATATTTGGAAATCTATGTGTATATCAATTCTTGATTAAAGTACATACTATGTAAGTAATCATGTTACAAAACTATGAATATCTAAAATGATTACTTAGACATTCATGAATGTTATAAATATGAGTATATCAGTTTAATTTGAATATATATATATATATATATATATATATATATATATATATATATATATATATATATATATATATATATATATATATATATATATAGCAATCTAAAATGTGTATAGTAAACTGTAAGTATTTTTTAAAACAGAAATATCCTTACCTTCGTAACATCGCCCCACTTCTATGTATATTTAACCATTGTGGCAGTCTAATATAAACATATAAAAAATTCAAGAGACTTTCATAATAGTTCATGCCTATTAGGTCATAAATAATAGCACTATATAATAACGATTTGGTATAATAAGTCATCTCAATAGTTCATTCCTTTTCTCAATTTTATATTAAGTTTGTATTAACATTGTATACTTAACTATCATTGTGTATAAGGTTACCTCAGGTCATTTCAAGCATATAAATTGAGAGTCTTGGCTTGTTGTTTAAATGGTCAATGGTTATATTTATATTCTTATGTATTAATGATGAATTCCTAATTCTTAAATATGAATTCATGATCTTTAATTCATATTTAAGCATAATGTTCTATAAATTATTATAATGATGAGTCAACAAACTCCTAAAATGAGTATATAGATAATGAGTCATATCTGGATGATGACTTAATTATCTGAGTATTTATACAAAGATAAGTTAGATATATAGTAAACTAAGTTATTTTTATTATTTGTAATGAGATTGTAAATTTAAATATGATTAATTATATTCACATAAAAAAACATTTACAGTGAACTATGCGAACTCTGTGTACATATTGTGAACTAATTTTATAGATAAAATGATATGATTTTATAGAAATGGAAAATTATGTATATCTTGTTTTAATCAATATAGTAAATGGTATATAAATAATGATATCAATTGATCATTAGTATAATCTAAAACTTTATAAAATTATATATAAATTAAATATATGCAACAATCTCAATATATGATATAAATATCATCAAGCAAAATAGTATATTTAAATTATATAAAACTGTATGATGATATAAATTGTATGGATATACAATAGGGAAAGTGGGGTCTAAATAAAATTATAACTTATAAATATGGTAGTAAAGGAGATACTTATATAAATAGTTTATGAGTTAAAATTAATATAAACAATATAAGTATATACAGATCTTATAAGGAGAGTATAAACTTTTAAACCATGACAAGTTTATTAAATCAATGTATATATTAAGTAATATTACATCTAAATAGCTATACCGCCAAACTTATATATAGCATTATTGTATATATATAAGTGATAATGGCTATGATAAGGTTAACTCTTATTATATGGATTTAATTTCCTTTTTAACCTTGATTATTCCTTCATTATCCATAGACTTGCATAGTCAGATTCTTTCATGCAATGAATCATTTAATAACTATCCATGTCTATTTCAATAATGATTTTGGCTTACCGTATTAGAGCATTTAATAGTCTAGAATAAGGAGAATGATGAGATTTATTATAAATGATTAATTTAAGACAATATGAAATCTATGTACATCATTATGGATTGTAACATGACACTAGGACATAATCAATTTTATATTATAGCTTAATTCATACTATATATATATATATATATATATATATATATATATATATATATATATATATATATATATATATATATATATATATATATATATATATATAAAGTTTAATGTACAAGATAATTGATATTAAATACTAAGTACTAAATGTACATTTATTGGTTAGGGCTGAAAAAATGTTAGTGTTTGTATATATATGGAATATGTATCGTTGTGAAGATTTAAGTACGCGTATGAATATATCATATATATTAGTATAATAGGAGATGTGTTTTTATAATTTTATTGTCTATTAAAACTAATTCATAGATTCTTATAGAATAAAACACTATTTATACATGCATAAAACCTTATAAAAATGTAGCATGATGTTTAAAGGAAAGATTATGTTTTCATGAGAATTATGACTTTCTTTATTACAATTGGCTATTGAAATTGAGTAGTGTGCACATGAAGATAATAGAATTTGATATTATTCCATGTCATAGAATATACCATGTGTTTAAATCTACTTACATAAATTAGATTATGCAGTCTAATATAGATTATACTCAGTTGGTATAATTTGTATTTATTTGCTTATTATTTATGTGATAAATAATATTATAGATATTCATTCATATGTTTGATGGACTAAATGTATGCATTTTCAGTATTCCTATGTTTAACATGTATTATGAATACTATTAGGAAGTAATCTATATGAATCTATTGGTTATATTAACCAAATCTTGTATTTATGTTACTAAGTAGTGAGACAAACTTCACTAGTTCACTAGCATCACCAATGCTAGATGAAAGCAATCCAATCAAGTGATGTGTTTGAATTTGATCCAAGAGATAAATAACTATTGAAAACTTTGGCTAAATCAAAATTAGTTATAAATTGTCATTTCATATGTATGATTCACATGTTCATGTGATATCATGTTAGAACATATATTTTTTTAGTACATTACATGTTCTCAAAAATGATACAACACATATGTACTAGCTTGTCTCTTTAAATTTCCACACCATCACTATTTACTCATCTATGAAGGGAGGGTCATTCCCTAATGATATATTTTATGCGAGATCAATGGTCCATGGTTGATGTGGAAAATAACTCGGATGATGCCCTCCCTCCCCATAATAGTACTTATTTGAAAACCACACTTGAGATTGCCATAGATATTGGAGTTTGAGAACTTTTGCTCCATGGAGCCTTGCATATTTAATTATATGTATTATTATTGAAAAATTATACTTGATGTGTTGTAATTAATTAATTATTGTACCATGATAGTGGTGGCTACATGTTTTAACCATCCATGGATAGAAATCTATAATTAATTTTTATATTTAGTTATGTTTTGTTTCATATGATGTTAGTGATCAGTAATAAGTAGATGATACATAATTATTTTACAGTTAAAATAATTAGTATGTTTTAGCTTGATCACTAATTAAATTATTATGGTGAATTATAATAAAAGAATACATTTATTAAATAAAATAATAATTTTATTCGAAGTAGATCCCAATGGAGATGTTACATGTGGTATTAGAGCTACGACTCAAACTTTAGGATTAAATGATTCCACTAAGATTTTTTTTATATTTTTATTTACCACAAAGGATGAAGGTAAAATCTAGAGTATCTAGAGAGTGTCCTTCAAATGTCACTAAAAACAACCCTCCATTTGATCCTAATCAATTTCCCTCTAAGCAAGTAATAAATTCAGATCAGATTCTCATAGCCATGAATGAGACCAAAGATCAAATTTTATCCCTAGAGTAGGAAGTTCATGTCCATGAAGAGGACACACACCAAAATGAACCTGAAGAGCATCCCACTAAGAAAGAAAATCCTTAGGATGTGAGAGCATAGATATCTACAAAGTTGGCTAGAGATATGAAAAATGTGAATCCACTTAAGTTTGATGAAACTAATTTACATGATGGAGCTAAAGCATGGTTGACTATGATATATAAGTATTTTGAGATTAAAAACAACTCTGAGGTCACTAAATTAGTTTTAGGAACTTACTAATTGGTAAGTGAAGCAATTATGTGGTGGGCCAACAAGAAGTTAGAAATGAATCTTAACTCAACCACCACTACTTGGGAGTAGTTTGTGACATTGTTCAAGTCACAGTGGCTTCCACAGTTATATTTTGACTACAAGCTCATAGATTTTTAAAATATAAAATAGGGAGACTTATCAATGAATTAGTAATAGGTGAAGTTCACTAAACTACTAAAATATGTACCTTCATATTAGGCAGATGAGAGGTTTAGAATTAAGAATTTCATCATGGGATTAAAACCCAAGATTGGTGGAGAGGTGGATGTTCATGGACCTTCTACCATGGAGTAGTTCTTTGAGAAGGCAGTTAAGTAAGATCATAAGTTGAAGTCTCTTGCATAGGCCAGGGACAAGTTTTAAAAAAAGTTTAGAAGTTCTAACAAAAAATTTAAATAATAACTAGAAGTAGAGGAGTGGTTACTCCAAGAGTCAATTCAAAAATCAAAATGATAGATTCAACAATGGTTCAGGTAACAAGAAACTAGTCAGTGGTTTCAAAGGCAATTTCAAGAAAAACCAACAAAATGATAAGAAATGACCATGTTGAGGTTGCTTCATTTCTAGAGGTGACCATTATTATCATGAGTGCACCTAGGATAATTCAAAAAGTAAAGGTGTTACTTCTCACCAAGGAATGTTTTGATAGCATATTCATGCAATAGATGATAATTGGCAAGTCAAATTCCAATCTTTACCAATAGAACTATAAGGTATTTTTTTGAAAATCTAGTTTCTATTTTGATAGATATAGGGGATACAAAAAATTTATAGCTCCTAAAACCCTAAATAAGTAATATAGAAGAGCTGGAGTAATGGAAAATTCATGGTCAATACAGTATTAGAATGATTCAAAAGTCAAGTTTGATAAGTGTTTAGTTGAAATAGAGATTAGGATGCCCAAATTTACAATAGTATAATGGATATCTATGTACCACCACTAAGATCATATGATGTGATCCTATGAATCAACTACCTTGTGAATCATAAGTCCAAGCTTGACTTTTATCTGAAGAATCTTGAGCATTTAGATGATTTTAAAAATTAGACACAAATTCAAGGTGAGAAAAGAGAGTTGAGACTTAGACACATTTATATAATGAAACTAAAGAAGGCTCAAGGAAAAGGATTTCAATTATTTATTGTCAAGATAAATGAAATGAAGAAATCTAAGGAACCATATCTTAAAGATTATCTATTCTTTAGGAATTTTCATGTGTGTTTCCAAAGTAATTTTCAAGAATGCCTCCTAGACATGAGTTTGATTTCTCTATTGATATCATACCTAGATCAAAACCATAGTCTAAGGAACCATACAATATGACAACCAATGAATTCATTTAATTAAATTTTTAACTCTAGGATTGTTGTCAAAAGGGTTGATCAGGACAAGTGTGTCACTATGGTGTACATTGGTTATCTTTATCAAAAATAATGATGTCACTCTTAAAATTTGCATAAATTAGAGAATTTTGAAAAAGGTAACTATTAAAATTAGGTATTCACTACCTAATATAGATGATAGTTTTGATCAAATTTATGGAGAAATGATCTTTCCTAATATTGATCTTAGAGTAGGATATCATCATCTTAGATAAGGGATGAAGATATTCCTAAGATAGTGTTTAGAACTTGATATGGGCACTATGATTTTATAGTGTTATCATTCGGGTTAACAAATTTTCCAGCAAGATTCATGGATATCATGAATAGTTTGTTCATATATTATCTAGATCATTTTATTTTAGTCTTTATTGGTGACATTCTTATATACTCTAAAAAATAAGAGGAGCATCTTCACCATCTGGACCTAATTCTACAATGGTTGTAGAATCATAAGTTATATGACAAGTTATCTAAGTGCAAATTTTTTTTAAGAGAGAGTACAATATTTAAGGCATATTATCTCTACAGATGATATTTTAGTATATTTGACAAACATAAGATCCATCATGAAGTTATCAGTACCAAATAATGTACACAAGGTAAGGATTTTCATGAGATTAGCGAGATATTACAAGAAGTTCGTTATAAATTTTCATAAGAGAGTTAGTCTAATTATCTCTCTATAATGAAAGAACCAAAGTTTTATCGGGTCAAATAAGTGTAAATTAGTTTTTAATAATTAATAAGAAGACTTACTTTAGCACTAGTGTTAAGAGTTCTTGACCCTAATGGTCAATTTTTGATGATCACAGATGCATTTAGAGATGGACTCGGACTCCATGTATAAGATGGTATTGTGGTATCCTATAAATCAAATAAGTTAAATCCTTATGAGGTGAACTATTCTCCTCATGACTTGGAACTTGTAGTAATTTTGCATGCTTTGTAATTATTATGACATTACTTGTTGGTAAAACTGTTTGAGCTCAAGATGGATAACTTAGGACTCAAATACATCTTCATCCAACTAAATTTGAATGATTATCAAAGATTATGGCTTGAGTTCTTATCTTACTATGAATTTAATATTAACTATATCAATGGTAATGAAAATATAGTAGCTAATTTCTTAGGGTGTAGAAGGTACATAGTAGACATGGCTATTATCAAGATTACTTTCAAAGATCAAGTGATTAAACTCCCTCCAATAGATGAATTATATGATCAGGTCAAGAAATAATTATCTATGAACGCTCAAAATCTTAGGTATAAAATATTTATATTAAAGAATGATGGTATTTTATGATTCAAAGGGAGGATGCGTACCGAATCGAGAGAATCTAACAAGCACAATGCCAAATGAACTACACAATACCCCATATTTAGGATATCCAGGAGAAACCAATCTTATGGAATAGCTTATGACACTTTATTTCTTGAAGGGACTCAAGAAAGATGTAGTGAACTTTATTTCATGTTATTTGGAATGTTAGCAAGTGAAAGTTAAACATGTGCATCCTTTTGGATTATTATATTCACATGATATACTAGAAAGGAAGTGGTAGATGATCAGTATGGAATTTATCCAGGGTTTACCATTATCATAGAATAGGCATGATACGATCTTGGTTTTAGTTGATAATCTAACCAAGGTAGCTTATTTTATACCATAAAATTGTATAGATGATGCACCTACTCTTGTAAAGAGGTTTGTAAAGGAAGTGTTTAGGTTACATGGATTTACAAAGAAGATCATTTTAGATCATGATCTAAAGATGAATTCTAGATTTTGGATAACTTTGAATTCAGGTTTGGTTATGCAATTAAACTTCAACACTACATATCACCTAGACACTGATGGTCAGACTAAGTGAGTTAATTTAGTTTTAGGGGATATTCTTCATATGTATTGCATGGATCAAGAATATAAGTGTGAATATTATATTTTGTTGGTTGATTTTATTTATAATAAATCTTACAAATCAACTTTAAAGATGTCATGATTTGAAGCATTGTATGGGAGGATGTACTAGACACCAATCAATTGGGATAGGTTAGAACACAGGGTAGCCTTTAGACCTAAGATGTTTTTAGAAATGGGAGATCAAGTTAGAATAATTAGGTAGAGATTGGTTGAGGTCAATGATAGGTAGAAGATTTATGGTGATCAAAAGAGAACAGATAGGTTTTTTTTGTAGGTGAAAAAGTATTATCTTAGGTTAATCCACATAAGAGGTTGATTAAATTCAAGAAGTTAGCAAAACTTTCACCAGGATATGTGGGACCCTTTAAGGTGTTAGAAGTGGTCAATCCCATAGCATATAGGCTTTCATTACCACTAGCGCTAGCTATTTTCATAATGTCTTCCATGTTTATTATCTTAAAAAGTATATAACTACTCTTTTACATGTGTTGGATTGGAATGCTTTGTAGGTTCTGGATCCCATGGTGGTCATGGTAAAACTAATCAAAATAATAGACACTCATAAACTTTGTTTATATAATAGGGATATGTCATGATGAAAGATCCTGTGGGACAAATACTTTGAGAATAGTGTTACTTGGGAGGACTATGATTATTTCTAAAGGTTATTCTCATATTTATTTGTTTGATTTAATAATTTATACTATGTTATTTTTCTGTTGAATAATATTTTAATTTAGAACTTATGTTTGAATAAGTGTCATCAGGATAATGACCAGCTTTAAGGGGGAAGAGTGATAGATCCTGATTCCTCACTAAGCAAATTTACTTTATTATCCATGGATATTTATAGTTGATAATTTGATTTGATTGTTACTTAACTAAGATGGAATCCATATGTTATTATGGGACATATGTATGTTGCTTTGATTTCATGATTGCACTATTATAATTTAGCTATATTTTATCTTATTTACATTGTGATCATGTTGATATGTTATTTTAGTAGTATTTTATGATATATAAGTAACAATGTTATAGAGTAACTACTTTCTTATATTGATTTTGATGTAGGAATGATTCATCCCTCAGACTATGATGGAGAGAGACCATCATCAAAGAGGGTCATGTAGATGAAGGTGTAGGGGGAAAACAAAGA